>CP139502.1:186690491-186720702 GCA_021014915.2 Artemisia tridentata subsp. tridentata | reverse complement strand
ATCCATATAAACTTGGACTAGCAGGATATCATTTTTGTATCTTCTGATAAACAAAGTCTTGTCAATCTTCCCTCTGTGAAATCCATTGTCCAACAGGTATGTTGAAAATGTTTCATACCAAGCTCTGGGAGCTTGATGTAAACCATAAAGTGCTTTTTCCACATTGTGTACTTTGTCAGGAAAGTTAGGATCTTCAAACCTTGGTGGTTGACAAACATACACTTCTTCTTCAATTGTCCCATAAGGAAAAGCACTCTTCACATCCATCTGATACACCACAAAGTCTTTATATGAAGCATAAGCTAGAAACAGTCTTATAGCTTCAATTCTTGCAACAGGAGCAAAAACCTCATCATAATCAATCCATTCTTCTTGTGTGTATCCCTGAGCAACTAATCTTGCTTTATTCCTTACCACAATACCTCTTTCATCTTTCTTACATCTGAAAACCCATTTAGTACCAATAGCCCTTTTTCCATTAGGCAAATCCACCAAAGTCCAAACTTCTTGTAACTTGAATTGTAAAAGCTCTTCCTGTATAGCTTCTACCCAGCTTGTATCATTCAGTGCTTGAATTGTCTTCTTGGGTTCTACTTGATAGGAAACAAGCAAACAAACAATTTTGAAGGTCTTTGTGACTGTTTCTTTGTTTAAAAGATCTAGCAAAGAAACCTTGGTCCTTCAAATCCTTTGTCATTCTTCTTGTTTGAACAACAGACTTTACATCTACAACGATTTGTTCTTGAGGATGATCTTTGTGAATTCTAGTAGTTGGAATAGGACTGACAAGGATAGTTTCATCCATGTTGTTTATATCAGCCTCTGCACCAACTTCTTCATCATCAGTATCAATATACATATTTTGCAAGGGAGGCATGTTTGGATCAAATGGATATTCATCCTCATTAACAGCAATGCCTTCCTTATCAGCAATATTAATAGTTTTATCTTTGTTAGTGCTGTTAGTGCTGTTACCATCACTAGCATCATTAACATCATTAGAACTGCTAATATTATCATCCTTCTTTTAATCAATATTTTCTTTTCCTTTCCTTGGGTCTTCATCATCCTGTTGTTCCTCATCTCATGAAGACTTAACTTCCTCTGAGCCTGGGGGCTCTTGATCTAGGGTCTTTGGTTCTTCATCCTGAGAACTCTTTGGACTTTGAGAGAATAGTGGATCAGCAGTCCATAGTGGTAGCAAAATGTAATCTTTGCCAGGTCCTGTCTCCTTACTAACTTGACCTGCATCATTACTTGCTTTTATACCTGCAAAATTGTTAGACTATGTACCTGCAACAACTGGCTCATAATTCATTGTCTTTGTTAGGGCATCAATATCAAATAGCCAGTTTGGTCCACTCCCTATAACATAGGTTGTACTCTCACTAAACCTAACATGCAAGTTCTCTTCCACTAACCTAGTTCTACTATTGAACACTCTAAAAGCTTTACTATTCAGTGAGTATCCAACAAAGAATCCTTCATCAGCCTTGCCATCAAACTTGCCTAAGTGATCTATGGTATTAAGGATAGTAACAGAACACCTAAATGGTCTGAGAAAGCTTAACATTGATGTTCTACCATGTAAGCATTCATAAGGGGTCTTGTTATGAGGCTTAACTGCTAAACTTCTATTTTGCACATAGCAAGCAGTATTAACTACTAAACTTATAGGTTGCGAGTCTTGTATGGGCGGGACTTGGGACTGAGTGGATTTACAATGCCTTTGCTGGGAAATCATTTTCAAATGCTTTACATTTTTCACTAAACTCTATGAACTCACCAACCTCGTGTTGACACTTTTAGCATGTATTTTCAGGTATTAAGCAATAGCACGCTACTGGAGGCTTTTGGTAGGGCATGGCATGGTCATAGAAGACTCTGATAAACATTTGGGACCCTTTAACTTATTTAAAGGCCTATTTCCGCACTACTTTTAACAATGTAAATTCAACACTTTTGGTTAAACAATTTCATTCTAAACGATCGAGATAAAAACCGTTCTTTGTACTTGTGTTGTGATACCAATTGAGTTGCACCCCATTGACGTGCATGCTTCCGCTGGACCCAATTTCTGGGGGTGTGACATGATCAATCAGCACAAGCTGATCATCACAGCTTTAAAGTTACCCTCGGCTTCATCTTCTGCCCTTGTGTCGAATAGCCATGATCATCATTCAAATTAATCACATGCTGCCTCATTGTACCAGTAACAGAAAACCATTACTCCCATCATAAATCGCCAAGTTCCTTTTTATTAGGGTTTGTGACAACCCTAATGCCATCAAATAAAAATATTAAGCTTTCATCATGGTAATACTACAGATGTCGTGTCTTTTGTATCTCTACTAGGGTTCATCTTCAATCAATGATTGACTCACCAACGCTAGTAGCAACATAACTAATCGCCTGTTTCTTCACGAAGGTAGGGTTTATGAAAAACCCTAATAAGCATCGACATCCAAAGAAGAATCACAAACGATCATGATACAGTAGCATGCTCGAATTAAAAACATCAGATTTAGGGTTTGTAAGAAACCCTAATTGCAACGATTTTTACTTATCTTCAAAAGCATCATCTCGACATCTTTTCTCTTCATAACAACGACTCCAATAAACCTTGTAATCCTAGATATCACGAGCTCCCAAGCTCTGATACCACCTGATAGAACTTATGTTGATCCTAGTTGAGCACTTGATTGAATCCTGTAGCTTGTAAAGGTTTAGGTAATATTGAATAGATTCAATACAATTAATGTAGAAACTTTCTTATATTTTATTAAAGTTTATGCGGAAACTAAACTTTAATCTTAATAAGAACTTAACAAAACAATATCAAACAAATCACTTCAATATTACTAATAATACAGATACTCTAAACTGTTAGGGTTTACAACCTTAAAGTCTTCTAAAGAATCACGTATCTATCTCAATGCCCTAGGTCCTCCTTTTATAGACTAAGGAGTCCTAGTCGGCTTACAATTTCTTGCTATACAAGATAAATCTTAAAAGAATCTTTTCTATAATTATCTAACCAACTATACATGTTTATCTTATAAGCAGTACTAACTATACACTCAAGCAGTCTTAACTCTAACTCTAGTAGCATAAACTCTTCAACAGTAGTAAGTTTGTACTAGCAGTACTAACTTTTCTTCTAGCAGCATTAAAACACTTAGAGTATTTTTCTTCAAGTTTATCAGCAGTTGAAACTCTGTAAGCAGTTGTAACTCTGAACTAGCAGTTGTAACTTGTTTTCTAGCAGTAGTAACCACTTGGTGTATTTTCTTGAATATCTTCAGCAACACTAGCAGTAGTAAAATACACAAGCAGCTGTAACAATTAATACTAGCAGCAACAATGACTTTAGAGCAATTTCCATCAGTAGTCTTAACTAAACAAGCAGCAGCAACTCTAAAACCCAACAACTTATGCACGCTATCTATAAGTTCTTAGGACCTTTTAAGCTCAAGATTTATTATATCTTATATCTAGGATATAATAACATTGAATATGCAGTGGAATAATAAATAAGAACATGAATGTTATAAACAAGGTTTTTCATTCATAATCTTTCACATATCCACCCCAATTCTAGATGATCAATTCTAGAACGGTTACAATCTAACAGGGATCAAGGTAAACCTTGACTACCTTGGGGTGAAAACCAACTCTAACCCTAGAAGTTTACATGAAAAACGCCTAGATACACACAACACTATTTAGTCGACTACATATTTTGTGCACACCTAAACTAGACGTCGCATGTCTTCTTTATATATTAGAGGATTGGGGTTTACAAAGGAATATTTTTTTGACAATTAATAATATCTTCTAAATCTTCAGTCTTTGTTGATTTTTCTTCTATTAGATTTAGTCCTTGTTGTTTTCATTCTTCTTGTTTTATCTCATCAAATCAATAAGCCCAACAAGCATTAATCAATACTGCTGGTTTTGAAACATTTTGCTTGACAGTATTAACTGATACTACACCAGACCTCATTTGTACTGCTCTTGGAACTATGTTTCTTTTAGCAAAGGGGTGTGTATTCTTAGAAAAACTTTGGTGATTCACCCTCTGAGCATAGTTCCACATAGGTTTTTGATAGTACTGACAATCATCCTGCAAATGTTTAAAACAACCACAGATATAACAAGCCTTGTTAAACATCTCAAAGTTAATTCCTAACCTATGAGACATTATGTCATTCCAATTTCTTTGGTTCCCTCTAGGCCTGTTAGTGTGTACCCTAGGTTGCTCAACAGTTCTCCTAGCATTTTGATCATGTGAATTAGGTTTAACAAAATTTGTTTTTCCAACACTAGGTTTAACTGTTTTTATTTCAACCATAAGTGTAGACTCAACCTTATCCTCATCATCAGACTCCCAATCTTCAATAATTGGTACACCAGTATACTTCCTATCAACTGTAGACTTTTCCTCATTAGACTTAGCATTACCACTATCACCTACAGACTGATTAGCAGACTCAACTAAACAAGACAATTCTTTCATAGGAGGCACAAATTTCCCTGTAATGGGAGGGGAAACTTCATTATATCCTATGCCACTACCTTTCTTTATAAATTGATAGGTCTATTATCTTGTTCACACTCTCATATGCATGTTTAAGCCTATTCAATTTAAATTGAATGCTTTCTTTTTCCTATTGAAGTACATCTTTTTATTTTTGAGCTACTCCAATTCTTCTTCTAAGTTCCTTGATAAGCTCATCTCTAACATAAATTTCACTCTTTAAAATATTAATCTTTTCTACTAACTCAGACTCACTTGTTTTAAAGAATTCAAGTCTTTTCTCCACTGACTCTTGTCCTAATTTATAACCTAAACACATTAACTCAGAGTTTCTTCAATCTTCTATTTGTATCTAAGCATGATTTATAAGAACAACAAGATTCATTAGATACCTCAGAGTCAGAACTTGAGCTTGAAGATGAATAATCCATCAATGCACAGTTGGGTCCTTCTGCAGCCTGGTCACTCCAATCATAGCCACCCAAACCATCACAAGATACCAAAGTTGTGGAATTAGTTGTTTTCACTGGTACAGTTTTCCTTGAGCTTTCTCCATTCTTGTAGGCTTGGCTCCCTGGTGCCCTGCATTCTCTGGCAAAGCGTCCTTTCTTGTGATAATTATAGCATTCTACCTTGTACTTGTCAAAGCCAATGTTATCAGTCCTATTAACTGTTAGCTTTCTTCCAGTTTTCTTCAAGAATCTCCTAGCTCTAATTGTCAACATAGCCATCTGCCATCTTAAATCCATCTCTTCCACATCATCTGGACGAATTTGTTCCAAGTCCTCATTCATCAGTTGAGGACTGTTAGGTTGACTAGCCAAGAAAGCATAAACCATAGCATCACTCAAGTTGTCAATATTTGTTCAATTAGCAGCAGTAACTTGAGTGCTAGCAGTAGTAACAGCTTCATTGGTACTGCTAGTGTTGTTTGAGGAGGACACCAAAGCCATGTTTTGTGTATTTGTACTGGAGCTAGATGATCCTTTGACCTATGGTTCATAAACTTTGAGGTTGTTGTAAAGATCATCCAGGCTCATTGTGCCAAGATCAGATTTGTTTCTCCACACAACAACATGTGTGCTCCATTCAGAGGACAAGCTTCTTAAAAACTTTTGATTCACATCTTCCTGAGAGATCTGCTCACCCAAGATCTCTAGTTGACTTATAAGCTTTTTAAGTTGATCAAAGGTTTCATCCAGTACCTCTGAACCTTGAGCAGAGAAGTTTTCATACTGCTATTTCAAAAGATTCTTCTTTGTCTTCTTTGCAGCAGCATTACCTCCAAACCTCTTTTCAATAGCTTCCATTAGAGACTTAGCATCTTTAATGGAGTTGAACTTCAACTGATGCTCATTAGGAATGGCCATCATCAACATGCTTCTTGCCTTGACTTCAAGTCTTCTTTGAGCTTTTTCCTCAGCAGTTGTAAGAGGCACAATTGTAGGAACACCTTCTACAGATTTTGTTGATTTTTTGGTTTTTTGTTTCCATTCTCAATGATATCCCAGAGTTGGAAATCAATCATCTGAATGTACTGCTCAATTCGTAGTCTCCAGATCTCATACTCATTAGCCTTGAGCATTGGAACCTTTGATGCAATAACCATATGTGCAGAGTCTGAATCCATGTCTTCGGCAAGATCAAACATTATTGAGTTTAAATAGGTTCTTCTTTAAGTAGATCACAGCTTCTAAAACCACAAGCTCTGATACCACTTGTTGATCCCAGTTATGCACTTGATCGAATCCCTTAGCTTGTAAAGGTTATGTTATCTTAGATAAATCTAAAACATCTATGTAGAAACTGTCTTTGAGTATGTTAAAGTCTATGCGGAATCTAGACATTAACCTTAAGAAGAACTTGTAATGTAACAGTAAAACAATTGTAAATACAAGATTAACAAACAAAACAACTTCAATATTATTAATGAATAATACGAATACTCTCCTAGTATTAGGGTTTAGAACCTTGAAGCTATATAAAAAAAACGTATCTATCTCAATGCCCTAGGACCTCCTTTTATAGACTAAGGAGTCCTTGTCGGCTTACAATAAATTTATATACAAGATAAATCTTTTTAGAATCTTTTCTATACTTATCTAACCGACTATACATGTATATCTCTTAAGTATTAACTAAACACTCTAGCAGTAGTAATAATAATTATGGAAGCTTTAACTCTTCAGTAGTAGTAAGTTAGTACTAGAAGCACTAACTTCGTTCCAGCAGCACTAACATACTGAGAGTACTTTTCTTCAAGTTCAGCAGTAATACCAGCAGCAGTAATCTACACCAGCAGTCTTAAGTCTTTCACCAGCAGTAGTAAAACACTTAGAAGATTTTCATTAAAGTACCTGAGCAGTCGTAATTCCTTATAGCAGTCTTATCAATCACGAGCAGCAACAACTTCAAGAAGCTTTAAATCCCAACAATATCTAATTTTATGTCATCTCAAGAAGCTCGTTTATCCAAGTTTAATGCCGATTTCAAACAACAACAAAGCGATATGACAAAGAAAATTGATACTCTCTTGAAAGTTCTCAATGATCAAGTAATGGGAGCACTCCCAAGAGACACCATCAAGAACACGAAACTAAGCGTTAACTCTATTTCATCGGTTTCGTCTGCTTTTTCTTGTCTTAAAAAAGAATGTGCATTTCCATGCCCTTCAAATTATTTTCACTAGGTTATTACAATTAAAACGTGTTTCAAACAAACTCAAAACTTTTCAAAAGACCAAAAACACATGGAAAATCTACCAAGCAAAGTGTCAGTCAAACAAATTGTTGAAACACCAAACAACCAAGAGCCCGAATCAACTCTTAATGACGAATTCAAGGATCTTTGCCTCGAACGTCCGATTCTTGATGTCTTGACTCTTGCCCCTTATTATAATGCTCTTTTGGATAAATATGTAGAAGGAGTTAAGTTAGTAAAGAATGGATTCACATTTTTTCAAAACAAGTTACCCGAAAAATTAGAGGATCGTGGCTTATTTGTTCTACCTTGTATTATTAGAAACTCTGAAGCTTTTGACACCCTAGCCGATCTAGGATCATGCGTCAACATACTTCCGGCTTCCATTTATAGAAATCTCAACTTTGGAAGATTAGAAAAATTGGAAATGCTTGTAGGATTGGCGGATGAAAGTTTAACTTACCCGGTAGGGATATTAAAGGACCTAGTGGTGCACATAGGGAAATTAACTATTTTGGCAGACTTTCGTTTCCTAGATGTTTTGAGAGACCCTAAGTACGCATTGCTTGTGGGTAGAGGATTTTTAGCCGCCTAGAGTGCAATAATAGATTATAGGAAGTCTAAGATAGCGGTTGGTGAGGGATACACTAGGTCAATTTATGATGTCAAATAGCATACTTGTGATGATGAGGAGGAGAAAGAACCCCATTGGTTAACTAAGGATAGGAAACCCTCACGATATGGCCCCAACTTAATGGAGACTTTATAGGACCTCAACGCCCCTTTTTCTTGGAAGATGAATTGGTGAAAAACACACCATACATGGAACAAGAATTGGCTAAAGCGACAGAGATCAACCCATTTAAGGATCCTTTAGTATTTAGGAAGATGATTGAATTCCTAGGAATTATACCAATTAATCTTAAGGGAAACAAATGGGATTCGGAGGACTTATAGAGTAAGTAGAGTTGGGATAAGTCGCCAAAGGATGGAGATGGATTTTGGCATATTAAGATGGAATTGATAGATCTCGAAGGAGAAAAAGTTGAAAAGTCATATCAAACCATACGTACTAAGAGAAAATTGTCTAAGAAAGGAGATCCGAACGATATCCTCAACGTGGATCTTATTCATAGTGCGTAATAGGACATGACTTTTAGTCTAATACAAGACTCATAAATAAATAAAAGTGCTTTGTGGGAGGCAACCCATGTTTATTTTTTTGATGTTTTTCATTTTAGTATTGTTTGTATCATATATGCTTTCTTATAATTGTTTAATATTCCATGTTTCGACTAAATTGTGAAAATGCTTTACTTTGTTTTTAAATTTGTCTTAATTGCATATAAAGGTATTTTACAAAAAAGATAATCGCAGGAAAATTCTTATTTAGTTTTAAAGAATGAAATTCGAACATGCAAAATTTACAATTTATAATTAGCATATATTCTATATTTTTTGTGTGTTTGTTTGAGTCAGATGCTTGTATCGAGTCAAGATAAATCTTTTACAAGAAATTACAAGTTTTAAAAGTTAGATTTTTCGAAAAATTTTCTAGAAAACAGAACGAAAAAAAATTTGTAAGGTTTCCAGATTTTTGTTTTATGTTGAAATTTAATTTTTGAAAATTTCTAGAATTTTTAAATTTCCAGATTCCTGTAAAAATTTATCTTGCAAGCATCAGATCTTATTTTCTTTCTAGTTTAGTTTAATTAATATGTATAGTATTTACTGCTGATTTTTTGCGTGGTTTCATGTTTGTCTTCTTAAGATTTATAAGTTATATTGAACAAGGAGTATATCATAGGACTATCTTATCTTCATGGAGGAGGATTTGACCGTATTTTCATTTTTCATTCAAACCGAGCTAATCAGGGGAGTACTAGTTTCTATGATCTCTTTTATTTTTCCATTTACCGATTTTGGTACCTTTAGAACATTGGGCCAATGTTCAATACAAGTGTAGAGAGGGTAAAAAGGGACACCTTAGAAAGTAGCCATGCATTTTTTATTTGTCTTGTTTTTACGTAATTGTGTAATAAACCGAAAGAAATACTTGTAAAGCACAAATTTAATTTTTTTTATGATATTTACAAGTGAAACTTTAGTATTAATAAAGCGTCTCATGGATAGGACTTATATAGCTAGCACAAAAACCCTACCACTCAAAAATTCAACCCCCAAAATGTGAGATTCGCCTTTAGATATATAGAAAAAAGCATTCACCTTTAATGCTTATTAGTGTACTGGTAGTACATAGATTCTAGAACTTGCTTCAGTGATGCATTTTGAGATCGCTAGCGAGATCACATCCATCTGATTAGGATTTACTAAATGATAAGAGGTATTAGGATAACCCTTATTTTTAGCCTATTTTGTTATAATTACATTGACTTCATTGGTCAAGTAATTACCCCAAACACTTGCTATGTACTCATTTTTAATACAAGATACCCCTAGAACACCCCTCTGAGCCCATCTTTTCGCGGTTCTCGTAATATTTCGGTGGATTTCGAAATATTAATGAAGAGCATTGTTTACACCCCACTAAATGTTACACCCAAATCGCCTTAGCCTTCCTTGTATGCACTCATTTTAGTGCATTATTGTTACAACATATATGTTAAACCCTTAGTTAATTATCTAGTTGCATACATGGTTGTTAAGTCGAGTCATATCCTGTAAATACAGTTTTGGGGAGATTGGGACTTATGGTAGTATTTTTTATGGAGTAACAGGGAAGAACGTCAAATTATTACCCCCATATGTACAATAATGTTTAAGATACTCCACATGTTTTGATCCTCGCAATTCGGGTCATTAGTTAGTTTATATTTATGCAAAAATGTAAGTGTAGGGATGCAATTATAGTTCCTGAGTTATTTATATTATTTATTTTCAACAGATCAAAATATGGCAGCGCAAAAGTGTATGATAAAAAAAATAGAAAAGAAAGAAAAACATATGGGCTGCCATCCTACTTATATTTAAGTCAAGAAAGAGTCAAGAAAAGCAACGAAAGAGTTAGAGTTAGTTTATCGTGTCCTGGCTTAGTAACGCCAATTTGTACATATAATTAACTTAGATGATTAACTTGCTACTAGTAAATTTCTCCGTAAACCATGTTTTCTTTATCCATACACCTAACGTTACAACCCTTATAAAAAACTCTCTTTGATAGTGTATCCTAGGTGCTTACGACTAAGCGGTGGATGTTTTGATCTTTTATCAAGCCTATGGTAATCGGTGTGCTATGACAGATAGAGGGTGCTTATTTTTCCATTTCTATAATTTTATATCAATTATACACCCGAGAGATAAGAGAATCCAAAGACTTTATATGAGGTGCTAGTATATAATTTTCTTGCTTTTTTTGGGCTATTGTAGAACGAGTTATGTTGTAAATTATCTTTTACCTAATGCTAAATGCCCTCGAACATGTAAAAGCATATTTGCTTGTGTTAAGGATTTATTTGGTACCTTTTTAAGGGCTTATTTAAGACTAAAATCGCATTAATATGATCAAATATTGCCTCAAACCGTCGCTTTTTGTATTTTAGGTAGTTGGGACGGAAAATCTGGAAATCGGCACTTTTTGGATGTATTGGGACGTAAAAGTGAAGAAAACGACAAAGTCACAAAATTCTGTCAGACATGGAGCTCTAACGGCGTCACACGCTACAACGTGACTTCGTCACTTGTTGATAAAGCTGGATTTTTGGTTCAAGTTTAACAAGAGATGCTTTAGAAAAATTCTGAAGAACTACAACCTGACGGCGTCAGGTGTTAATTGAAGATGAGAGTCACGTGTTAAGATAACAAGAGAAGGACCAGACACATTAATGAAGGACGGAGCTAGAAATAAGGTGACGGTGAGCTGACGGCGTCAGAGGCTATAAGCTGGCGCCATCAGAGTTATATTCCTATATATACTTTCCTATGTTTTTCATTATTGGTCTAACATCCTGATGTAGGGTTTTGGGAACGATTTTTGCAGCTATTGTAAGGATTTTACAGCCCTTGAACTTCATGTTTCAATAGAGATAAGTTATCCCTTTAATCGTTCATTATGTCTATGTATCGTTTGATTATGTGTTTATCTCTTCTTTGCTTTAACATGCTAACTTAAATTATTTAGTGTTTGCTTAGATCGAATGAAACCTAGTTGTTGAATATTTATTTGTCGTATCTTTTTTAGTTGATTGCTTCACATTAGGGTAAGAAAACTGGCTGACCTCTTATATGTAACTAGCTTGAACATCATAGAAACGCAACGGTAGAGTGCACTATCGGTTTTTCTCATTGTATTTATTGCATGAATTGCGGCTTGTAGATCCTAGAAAACTTAATAGACTTTAAGGTTCTTAGGAGAGACTAAGATTCATATAGTTGGGGACTTCTGCACCTCCCCACGACCGATATTAAGGAATATAGTGCTTCAACTAAAACAAGGACGTGAAAATTCGACAGATCAGTAGGAGATAACTAGGGAGTAATTTTATCTAAGTGAACATGCTTTTCCCTATCATAAGAAGTCACCAACTGTATTTTCTCTTTTTAATTAGTTTATTTTAATTTGATACTTAGTTTTGGGTTAGTTGACTAGCAACTAATTCCGCCCACTCTTTTAAAACCTGAGATTTTTATTGTTTTCATAAAATATAAAAAGTACAAAAAGAATTATCCCTCACCTCTAGACCTATATCATGTTACATCTTGACCTAATGACACTATTCCCCTAAAGAACGATCAATCCCCCGGATTTACCTATGCTACACTACAGCGATTAGGTACACTGCCTAAAGGATTGTAAAACTTCTTTTTGAGGTCTTTCAAATCTTGCATCAAGTTTTTGGCGCCGCTGTCGGGGAATAGTTATTGTTTAGGTTCAATTTCTATCTCGTTTAGGTCTACTCACAAGATTCCTATTAAGTGAGATTTTTATTTTCTTTTTATTAGCTTTCTTTAGTCTATCTTTTCTTTGTGCCCTTTTTTTTGTAATTCTATTCATTTTCCACCATGGTGAATGAAGGCATCTTTGACCCCATCAACCAACCACACCAAGCACACCAACCACACCAAGAGCAACCCCACCAAGACCCACCAATTAACCAAGACCCACCTCAAGCCTGTACTCTAGGTGAGTACTCAGAACCAAGCCACCAAGGCTATAGAAACACCATTGAACTCCCCCAAAGAGCCAATGTGTCTCCCTTGCGATCCGACACCATCTGGTTGGTGCAAAGCGGATGTGTATTCCATGGACTTTGTTCCGAAGATCCAAATCAACATCTCAAGGATTTCCTTAAAATTGTAGATTCTATAGACCTTGATGTTGTCACTGTAACAATTCACATTTCAGGTTAATTTCTATTCACGAAAATTTTACTATTCATTTTTACTATTCACTGACACTATTCATACCTGAAATTTTTATTTCAAATTCTCGTAAGTTAAACTATTTTAATGATAACCCGAGAGTTTGACACTCGTCGGATCATTTCTGCAAAAATCATAAAACCGAGTCTGAGATTTACGTTTAGGTTTAAACGCCATTCTAGCGTCCCGATATGTCCATAAAACATTGTAAACAATAGAAATATGAATCTCTCATTTTACGACAATTCCACAACTTTTGGAATTTTACGTTTTCCAGTTTAGCGTTTTACGCGAATTACGCGTTTTAGACCCGCGTTTCCAGTTTTAACAGGGTTTAAGCAACCCGATTGAACTTACCACTCATTTTATATTTTATTATGGAGTATAATGATAAGTTAAATCATTCCTACAAGTTTCGTATTTTTACGATACCCGGTTTTACGTTTTGTGACCTAACAACTTACGGTTAGCGATTAACGGAACCAAAACTAACTCTATAAGTAGGATAATACCAAAAACCAACCAAGTCATCCTCCCTAGGCTTATGAACCGCCTCTTAGGGAGGGGACTCACCCCTTGTGTGGCTTGATCTCATGCTTTGTGCCCTAGGATCATAACATGTGTTTAACTTCCTAAGTAAGCCTTGGAAAAGTCTTCCAAAGTAACCTCCTTAAGGCACCTTCCTAGGGACTTTCCTAACCTCCTCAAACTCACTATAAAACCCTCCCCTCACCTCTTTATGCCGCCCCACATATCACACACAAACACCCTTTCATTTGCTAGTTTACTTCAAGTGTTATCAAAGAATTCAAGTGCATTATCAATCCAAAAACTCTTGTTAAGTTTTTATTGATCCAAAACCCTAGTTCTTCTTCATTTTGGTGATCTTCCATACACACAAGAAGAGTTCTAGTAGAAGTCTTCAAGTGCTTGTCCAAGTAATCAAAGAAGTAGGAAGCTAATTCTTGATCAATCAAAGTCTTATCCTTGTTCTTAGTTTCCTTTCATTAGAAAGCCAAAAGTTGTAAGAAACCCTAACACATTTTCTTGCTCAATATCATTTTCATGCTTATTATGCTTCACTCATGTTATATATAGTCTTTGTGTTATGTTCATGATGTATAAAAACCCTTAAAACAAGTTAAGAACACTATATGTTAACCTATGTTAAGTAATCAAGGAAACTAGTGACATATATTATGAAATACGACCAAAATACTATAACCATGATATGATACACTTACGTACTGTTATAGAGGACTTAAAAAGGAAAACATAGCAATTTGAATCATCGAAAACGAGTACACGAGTCAAACGTTATGGCCAAAAGAAGTTAGCGAACTAAAAACCCAAAACTGCCAAAAAGTATTCTGTAACAGAATCTAAATCACGCAAAACGAGGCACTTCTACTCTGTTTCATCAAAAAGTTAAAGCACGAAAATTGTCTGGAACGACGTTTTCTTCAAAACAAATTCAGACACGAGTCCTAAAAATGCATAACGAATGAGATATTTTTTTGAAATTACAACAGCCACTTATTAAGCTTAGCAAGTATATTTTTCGTCACAATCAAGTAAAACCATGAAGTCTAATGGCCTTAGGCCGAGACCACAGCCATGGCAAAGGCCAAGGACGAGTCTCAAAACCATAGTAGCCATGACCAAAGCCACGGCAAAGCCACGGCTAAAGACCTTAAGGCTTTATAAGCCGAAAACCTGAACTAAAGTGTTAGAAATAACATAACCAACCAATTTGGATGTACTCCATCAATATTCCATGAGGTTTTGCAAATAATATCACCTCCGTACAAGACTTAATGAACTTATAAAGATAACCATCTTCATTGAAAATAAACTTTCCTAAGTTTATTCAACTTTCGGACATGTAACGTTTAAAGACCAAAAACATATATTTTCTATCGAATACTACAACACTAGGGAGATTCATGTAAGGGGTTTCATTTGGGTAAACGGATCGAAGAGTTGCTGGATTTATGAATTAAAGTGTCCTAGCTCCTCGAACGTTTACTACATGACTTCTGAATTATGATGGCCCGAACGGTAGTACAAGATATACAAACTAAACGTGTTTCATAAACCCTATTCATACAACGACCTACACGACACACTAAGTAACTACATCATGAACAATATGCAAGACATATATAGGCTCGTCTTTGTATACTTAGACGTTATTCCAACCTAAGTCGCAACGTTCTATTGTAGGTTGCACTTAGAGGTTTCCCAGCTCATCCATCGAACTCATTAAGGCACTAAAACACCATCCTACTCACGGTGAGTTCATAGCCCCACTTTCTATTACTTAATTGTTTTACAAACCCTTGGGGGGAATACATGCTATTTTAACCGAACACAATGCTTTGAAATTTTATGCTACATGATTGTTTAATTATCA
The DNA here is from genome assembly GCA_021014915.2 of Artemisia tridentata subsp. tridentata. NCBI lineage: Eukaryota > Viridiplantae > Streptophyta > Magnoliopsida > Asterales > Asteraceae > Artemisia > Artemisia tridentata. Next base: position 186,705,667 of record CP139502.1, on the reverse strand, counting down.
CTAAGTACCATCCTTGCCAATCCAAGACCCCATATCATGAACCATTTAATCACTAGGAATAGTGAGCGCGAGTATTGTGAATAGGCCTATTGGGATAGACGAATCCCGTTTGTGTTGATTGGTTAGGCAAACAAACACACTATATTTGAGACTTAGGTATGTTGGCAAAGTACCTACCGGGGTAACTCCACCGATCGATATTGGTACACGTTAACGTATTGGTTGCATGAGCTTAGTGCATAATAATAACCGTTTTGTTTTCCAACCATTAGTGGGAGTCTATAGCTCACACTACCAACATATTGTGTTCAACTCCATAACAAACTCTATGAATATCACTCAACCTTTGTGTTGACAGTTTAAGCATGTATTTCAGGTGCGTAATGATCAAGGATGGCACGGAGGGGCACAGACTCAATCAAGAAGGCTATAACTTATTTTATCATTCAAAAAGACATCAAAAGACTATAGATTGATGTATTTTGTAAACATGGAACCTTTTGGGACCTATTTTGTAAACTCTGATATATTAATTCGAATGATAATTCCTTTTTAAAAATGACTCATTTAGAGATCGTTTTCTATTATTATGACTGTTGTGCCGTCGAGTAACACCCAGTTTGAATTCCGCTGCATCATTGAATTGGGGGTGTTACAGATTGGTACCAGAGCCATGGTTGTAGAGAAACGGGTTTAAATGAGACCTAAACTAAAACCACTTTTAGAAGCAAAAACATTTTATAGCCTTCCGCTCTCCGTGCCTTCCATCCTCCAGACGATCATGGACTTGTTACACATTGTATACTACACAAACATGTTAGCATATTGATATATGTACCTTTAGCACATTTGAGCATTTTCACGTAAGCATGTTATGCTACGCAAACATATTAACATATTGATACATACACATTTGTCATATTTGAGCATTCCCGTAAGCATTAGATTTATTTTGAGATCATAGTTCTTATTGTAGATATCATGTCTTCTTCCACCTACCCCATTATCATTCCATCAGACTCAGATATTGAGGACACTTTTTCATCTACCAACGCGCATGTACCAATGATCTTACCAACCTATACTCCGACATCCCCGAACTACTCTTCATCATCATACAACAATTTCTATTTAATTGAAGCGTTAACCTCATCTCAGAAAGCTATTTTTCCATCACCACCACCATCACTACATATGATGAGTTGGATCACTCATTATGGATCGTACCATAACCACCATTGATTCAACAAGAAAGTCAGCATGGACACTACATCACCTCAGATTTAATTAACACATTCCTCATTGACACGCTAAACCAACTAGTTGCTAGTCAGCCAGAGCTGCTAGAACCTTCTGTTCCACAATAGACTAGTGTGATAATACTAGGTATCTTTTGTATCACTAAACTGAGTAGACTCAGTTAGTAAACTCTGTAAAATCCATGTAATAGCTAGCAATAGTACAACGTTGTAATTACTAAACTGAAAGTATCAGTTAGTAGATTTTGAAGAAGCTTGTAATAGGTTTCGATTTTGTAATCAATCAACGTTATATGAATAAAACTCTTGCTTTATATTATCATATGTTATAATTTAAACCTCCAACATAATTATTCTATCATTCTAGTCAAAAATCGTGCTTATTTTTACCAACCCTCTACTTACTTAACCTTCTCAAGATATTGTAACTGATTACAATAGTCTCTGTTATTTTCAAGACATTGTGAGTTACACAATGGTCTCTGTTATTTCCCAGACATTGTGAGTTACACAATGGTCTCCATTATTTCGAAGACATTGTGAGTTACACAATGGTCTCTGTTATTTCCAAGACATTGTGAGTTACACAATGGTCTCTGTTATTTCCAAGACATTGTGAGTTACACAATGGTCTCTGTTATTTCCAAGACATTGTGAGTTACACAATGGTCTCTGTTATTTCCAAGACATTGTGAGTTACACAATGGTCTCTGTTATTTCTAAAACATCATGAGAAAACTATTCCATAACCCTATATAATACCATTTTATAAAAACTCGTTACGATCTGTCGAATTCCTCAATTTTCGTACTAACGGTCTTCAAGAGACGAGTTAGGAACGGCAACTCCATACTTATGACATACCTTTTTATATGATAGAAACATGACGTCTATAAGACAAAACTTCAACTCAAAAGCCATTGAACAACTCTTTCGCCAAGTTGTGGGATTTATTCAACTTATAACTATCCACTATTTTTGTATCATCATTGTTGTGTTAATTTTCTGTTCTTTACACGTTCTATTTCATTACCAATAGTAAACAATTTTTACTATCCCCTTGTATAAACTTACCAATTTCCCTACTAACACATAAAATACAAATTCCTAAATCAACCATTCAGTATCAACCTCACGACCAATGAACTCAAAAGTTTCGATGTTATAATCAGTATGGTATGGTTATCTTAACACAAATAAGAGAATTATTTGTAGCCAGAAGGTTGTTCACATTCCTTGTGACAATGAAACTTTGGTCATCCGTGGTGATCATAGTGGAACCCGATTAAATATCATCTCATGTATCAAAACCTTGAAATACATTGAGAAAGGATGTTATGCCTTCCTAGCACACGTAACCGAAAAGAAATCCGAAGAAAGACACCTTGAAGATGTTCCCATCGCACGTGAATTTCCCGAAGACTTACCCGGACTTCCACCAAATCGTCAAATAGAATTCCAAATTGATTTAATACCAGGAGCTGTGCCAGTAGCCTACGCACCTTACAGGCTAGCACCGTAAGAGATGCAAGAGCTATCAAATCAATTACAAGAACTTTCGGACAAGGGATTTATTTAACCTAGTTCCTCACCTTGGGGAGCTCCCGTCTTGTTCGTAAAGAAGAAAGATGGATCATTGCGAATGTGTATTGATTATCGTGAACTAAATAAGTTAACAATAAAGAACCGATACCCATTACCAAGAATTGACGATTTATTCGATCAGTTACAAGGTTCAACCTATTACTCAAAAATTGACCTACGATCAGGTTACCATCAAGTTAAGGTTCGTGAGGAAGATATTCCAAAAACAGCCTTTAGGACACGATATGGTCACCACAAATTCCAGGTAATGCCATTCGGTTTGACTAACGCACCGGCGGTATTCTTGGATCTCATGAATCGAGTGTGTAAGCCATACCTAGACAAATTCGTGATTGTATTCATCGATGATATTCTCATCTACTCCAAAAACAAAGAAGAACACGAACAACATCTAAGAACAGTTTTTGGGTTACTCAAGGAAGAGAAATTGTATGCGAAATTTTCAAAATGTGAATTTTTGATTCGTTCGGTACAATTCATTGGGCATGTGATTGACAACACTGGTTTACACGTCGATCCCGCTAAAATTGAAGCTATCAAAGATTGGCCAACACCTACCAAACCTACAGAAATTTGTCAATTTCTAGGACTAGCTGGGTATTACCGAAGGTTTATCGAAGGATTTTCCTCAATAGCAAAACCTTTGACCAAGCTAACCTAGAAAAACAAGAAGTACATTTGGAAAAAAGATGAAGAAGAAGCCTTCCAAATCCTCAAACAAAAACTTTGTAGTGCCCCTATTCTAGCATTGCCATATGGGATCGAAGATTTTGTAGTCTACTGTGATGCATCGCACCAAGGTTTGGGTGCCGTGTTGATGCAATGTGAGAAAGTCATGGCTTATGCTTCACGACAACTCAAGAAGCATGAAGAAAAATACACCACTCATGACTTAGAGTTAGGAGCTGTAGTCTTTGCACTAAAAATCTGGAGACACTATCTATTCGGTACTAGATGTGTTGTGTTCACCGATCACAAAAGTCTTCAACACATCTTGAATCAAAAAGAACTAAACATGAGGCAACGTCGATGGTTGTAAATACTAAGTGATTACGACTGCGACATTCGCTACCACCCAGGAAAGGCAAACGTAGTAGCCGACGCCCTGAGCCGAAAGGAACAGGTTAAACCATTACGAGTCCGAGCCTTAATCTTTACCACAAATTCCAATTTTCCCGCTCAAATTCTTCACGCTTAAGCTGAAGCTGTGAATCAAGAAGACATCAAAAAGGAAAAGTTAGACGGCATGATACAGAAGAAATTTGAAACTCGTTCAGACGGAACTCTATGCTTCGAAGGTCGAAGTTGGTTACCACTTTATGGTGGCCTACCAGACTTGATCATGCACGAATCCCATAAATCTAAATATTCTGTACATCCAGGATCTGATAAGATGTATCAAGACCTTAAACAACTCTATTGGTGGCCAAACATGAAAGCCGATATTGCAACATACGTTGGTAAATGTCTTACATGCTCCAAAGTGAAAGCCGAACATCCAAAACCATCCGGTCCATTACAACAACCAGAGATTCCTATGTGAAAATGGGAACGAATTACAATGGACTTCATTACCAAGATTCCAAAGACATCAAGCGGTTATGAATCCATCTGGGTCATAGTTGATCGCCTCACAAAGTCCGCACACTTTTTACCAATTAAAGAGACATACAAAATGGATCAGTTAACCAGAATGTACATTAAAGAAGTAGTCTCGAGACATGGTGCACCAATATCTATCATATCTGACCGAGATGGCAGATTAATCTCAAACTTCTGGCAGTCACTTCAAGACGCCTTTGGAACAAAACTAGACATGATTACAGTGTATCACCCTCAGACCGATGGTCAGAGTGAGCGAACCATTCAAACGCTGGAAGACATGCTTTGAGCTTGTATAATCGACTTTGGAAAAGGATGGGATACTCACCTGCCATTAGTCGAATTCTCCTACAACAACAGTTATCACGCAAGTATCAAGGCAGCACCATTTGAGGCGCTTTACGGACGAAAGTGTCGTTCACCTGCCTGTTGGGCCGAAGTGGGAGATGTTCAACTCACTGGTCCAGAACTCATACGTGAAACAACGGAGAAGATTGTACAAATCAGAAATCGACTTCAAGCCGCAAGAGATCGACAGAAAAGGTATGCCGACACACGACGCAGACCCCTAGAATTCCAAGTCGGGGATAGGGTTATGCTAAAAGTATCGCCTTGGAAAGGCTTAATACGATTCGGTAAACGAGGAAAACTAAACCCTAGATACATCGGACCATTCAAAATCCTAGCCAGGGTTGATCCAGTGGCGTACAGACTTGAGCTTCCATCAGAACTCAGTAGTGTACACCCCACTTTTCATGTATCTAATCTAAAGAAATGCTTATCAGACGAATCACTCGTCATTCCACTCGATGAAATCCAACTCAATGACGATCTTCAATTCATCGAGGAACCAGTAGAAATCATGGACCGAGAGGTCAAACAACTCAAACAAAGTCGAATTCCAATTGTCAAAGTTCGTTAGAACTCACGACGTGGTCCAGAATACACATGGGAACGAGAGGACCAAATACGTCAGAAATACCCACATCTTTTTGCCAACAATGCTTCTACACCCAACGCAAACTGATCTCCGAGATGGAGCTCTCTTAAGGGGTGGAGACAGTAACAATTCGCATTTTAGGTTAATTTTATTCCCGAAATTTTTACTATTCGTTTTTACGATTCACTGGCACTATTCATACCCAAAACTTTTATTTCATATTCTCGTAAGTTAAACTATTTTAATGATAACCCGAGAGTTTCACACTCGTCGGATCATTTCTGCAAAAATCAAGAAACCGTGTCTGAGATTTACGTTTAGGTTTAAACGTCATTCTAGCATCCCGATATGTCCATAAAACATTGTAAACAATAGAAATATGAATCTCTCATTTTACAACAATTCCACAACTTTTGGAATTTTACGTTTTCCAGTTTAGCGTTTTACGCGAATTAAGCGTTTTAGACCCGCGTTTCCAGTTTTAACAGGGTTTAAGCAACCTGATTGAACTTACCACTTATTTTATATTTTATTATGGAGTATAATGATAAGTTAAATCATTCCTACAAGTTTCGTATTTTTACAATACCATGTTTTACGTTTCGTGACCTAACAACTTACGGTTAGCGATTAACGGAACCAAAACTAACTCTATAAGTAGGATAATACCAAAAACCAACCAAGTCATCCTCCCTAGGCTTATGAACGCCTCTTAGGGGGGGATTCACCCCTTGTGTGGATTGATCTCATGCTTTGTGCCCTAGGATCATAACATGTGTTTAACTTCCTAAGTAAGCCTTGGAAAAGTCTTCCAAAGTAACCTCCTTAAGGCACCTTCCTAGGGACTTTCCTAACCTCCTCAAACTTACTATAAAACCTCCTCCTCACCTCTTTATGCCGCCCCATATATCACACACAAACACCCTTTCATTAGCTAGTTTACTTCAAGTGTTATCAAAGAATTCAAGTGCATTATCAATCCAAAAACTCTTGTTAAGTTTTTATTGATCCAAAGCCCTAGTTCTTCTTCATTTTGGTGATCTTCCATACACACAAGAAGAGTTCTAGTAGAAGTCTTCAAGTGCTTGTCCAAGTAATCAAAGAAGTAGGATGCTAATTCTTGATCAATCAAAGTCCTATCCTTGTTCTTAGTTTCCTTTCATTAGAAAGCCAAAAGTTGTAAGAAACCCTAACACATTTTCTTGCTCAATATTATTTTCATGCTTATTATGCTTCATTCATGTTATATATGGTCTTTGTGTTATGTTCATGATGTATAAAAACACCTTAAAACAAGTTAAGAACACTATATGTTAACCTATGTTAAGTAATAAAGGAAACTAGTGACATATATTGTGAAATACAACCAAAATACTATAACCATGATATGATACACTTATATAGTGTTATAGAGGACTTAAAAAGGAAAACATAGCAATTTGAATCATCGAAAACGAGTACACGAGTCAAAAGTTATGGCCAAAAGAAGTTAGCGAACTAAAAACCCAAAACTGCCAAAAAGTATTCTGTAACAGAATCTAAATCACGCAAAACGTGGCAGTTCTGTTCCATTTCATCAAAAAGTTAAAGCACGAAAGTTGTCTGGAACGACGTTTTAGTCAAAAAAGCTTCAAACCACGAGTCCTGAAAATGCATAACGAATGAGATATTTTTTTGAAATTACAACAACCCCTAATTAAGCTTAGCAACTATATTTTTCGTCACAATCAAGTAAAACCTTGAAGTCTAATGGCCTTAGGCCAAGTCCACAGCCATGGCTAAGGCCAAGGACGAGTCTCAAAACCATGGTAGCCATGACCAAAGCCACGGCTAAAGACCTTAAGGCTTTATAAGCCGAAAACATGAACTAAAGTGTTAGAAATAACATAACCAACCAATTTGGATCTACTCCATCAATATACCATGATGTTTTGGAATTAATATCACCTCCGTACAAGAGTTAATGAACTTATAAAGATAACCATCTTCATTCAAAATAAACTTTCCTAAGTTTATTCAACTTTCGGACATGTAACGTTTAAAGACCAAAAACATATATTTTCTATCGAATACTACAACACTAGGGAGCTTCATGTGAGGGGTTTCATTTGGGTAAACGGATCGAAGAGTTGCTGGATTTACGAATTAAAGTGTCCTAGCTCCTCGAACGTTCACTACATGACCTCTGACCTCTGAATTATGATGGCCCGAACGGTAGTACAAGATATACAAACTAAACGTGTTTCATAAACCCTATTCATACAACGACCTACACGACACACTAAGTAACTACATCATGAACAATATGCAAGACATATATAGCCTCGTCTTTGTATACTTAGACGTTATTCCAACCTAAGTCGCAACGTTCTATTATAGGTTGCACTTAGAGGTTTCCCAGCTCATCCATCGAACTCATTAAGGCACTAAAACACCATCCAAATCACGGTGAGTTCATAGCCCCAGTTTCTATTACTTAATTGTTTTACAAACCCTTGGGTGGAATACATGCTATTTTAACCGAACACAATGCTTTGAAATTGTATGCTATATGATTGTTTTATTATCACTAAGTACCATCCTTGCCAATCCAAGACCCCATATCATGAACCATTTAATCACTAGGAATAGTGAGCGCGAGTATTGTGAATACACCTATTGGGATTGACGAATCCCATTTGTGTTGACCGGCTAGGCAAACAAACGCACTATATTTGAGACTTAGGTATGTTGGCCAAGTACCTACCGGGGTAACTCCACCGATCGATATTGGTATACATTAACGTATTGGTTGCATGAGCTTAGTGCATAATAATAACCGTTTTGTTTTCGAACCATTAGTGTGAGTCTATAGCTCACACTACCAACATATTGTGTTCAACTCATAACAAACTCTATGAATATCACTCAACCTTTGTGTTGATAGTTTAAGCATGTATTTCAGGTGCGTAATGATCAAGGATGGCACGGAGAGGCACGGACTCAATCAAGAAGGCTATAACTTAGTTTATCTTTCAAAAAGACATCAAAAGACTTTAGATTGATGTATTTTGTAAACATGGAACCTTTTGGGACCTATTTTGTAAACTCTGATATATTAATTTGAATGATAATTCCTTTTTAAAAACGACTCATTTAGAGATCATTTTCTATTATTATGACTGTTGTGCCGTCGAGTAACACTCAGTTTGAATTCCGCTGCATCATTGAATTGGGGGTGTTACAATCACTCAAGAGACAACGCGATTGCGTCTCTTCCAATTCTCTCTACATAACCAAGCTAGTCATTGGCTTGAGCGTTTACCCGCGGGATCTATCACATCTTGGGATGATCTCACTTCTCATTTCCTCGCTCAATTTTTCCCACCGGGGAGAACTACCAAGCTAAGGAATGAAATCTTGATGTTCCAACAACGTCAAGGTGAAACTCTTTACGAAGCATGGACTCGTTTCAAGGACTTACTCCAACAATTCCCTCATCACGGCATTGATCTTTGGCTTCAAATCCAAATTTTCTATGATCGTGTCAATCAATCCATAAGGCAAATCATTGACCAAGCGGCCGGTGGCAAGCTATGTGACAAGAATGCGGAAGAATCGTGGGGAATCATAGAATATCTTGCTCTCCATGACAACGAATGTTGGAATGACCCCCGTGAGTTGAGCAAAATGGTCAAGGCAATATCCTTGCCTTTGAATAACTCAAGCATTCCCGTCTGTAGGATCATGGAACTTGAAGACCAAGTCAAGTTTCTCATGAAATCCTACGAAGCTCCTAAACCTTCATGTCAAGTGAACAAAATCACTTCTTCGTGTGAATTTTGAAGTGGTCCCCATGACACTCGGGATTGCATGGAACTCCCCGAACAAGCTCTTGCAGATTATGCATCCTTGCATACCGACGGAGCGGGAGACAAGTGGTTCACTAAAAACCTCGGACCTAGAATTTGTTGGGTAAAATAAATGCCCACTAGTCCCTGACTAGGATTTGAACATAAATCAAGCTAAGTAAAGAAGTTATCCTGATAGGGAATTCAGAGAGCAGATCAAGAAGACTCAATGATATCAAAGTCAGTAAGCCACTCCAGCAGAAGTTGAAGTCACAAGACATCGTCAAGTTTGCTTGAAGTCGTGCTCTCTAGATGATGCGGGTCAGTCAGTATGCACAAGGGACTCTAGCGGAAGTGAAAGGATTATCAAGGGTGGCAATACCCTGATAATCCTTCAACTCCCTGATCAGACCAACAAAGCATAGCTCATGTCCACTGAGATTTAGGCGGGACATTTCACTAATATATTTGAGCGGGATAAAGTAAACGTTAGTGATAAGTCAAATAAAGTACGAGTTGGTGATAAAAATAGTAAACAGTTGCCTGCACTATTCACTAATGCAAAGAAAGAGCATTTCCCAATGTTGATGCATTCAATGGAAGATGTACCTTTTTGTACCTCATCCATTGGAATCGTGACACACACTTACCTAACCCCACTTGGATCTACCCCGTACTAGTATAAATAGGATTGTTGGTCGGAGTGAAATGTAGTTGCATCAAACTACATTCTTGTAATCCTTGAAGCACACACTCCCTGATAGAACTTGCAAGAATCTCCCAAGTGATCATAAGTTCACAAGCAAACTTAGAATCGTATTATTCCAAGATTGCTTGTTTAGAGAGTTGGTTTTACATTGTCATTCAATTTAGTGTTTTTCGCACAACACTTTGTAATTCTTTGATTCTTATCAATAAAGAATTATACATTGAAAAATTATATTCTTGTGTTGTTACTTAAATTGATATAACTTATTATTTTCGATAAAAGACATTATTTTGGGAACAACAAGTGGTATCATAGCGGTTTGATTTATAAAACAAGTTTTATAAACTATTCAAAACGTTTTTAAAAATCAAGATCAAAATATGTCTGAAAATAATGATAATGCTACAAACCTTGGTCCCATGCCATCACCACCATTTCAAACTGGAGGTGGTGGTGGAAATGGTGACTCATCTAACAGAAATGTAAGGGGAAGGGCTAATAATAATATTAACTTCATCTTTAGTGCCCCTAGCTATGACCTACCATAACTCCTAGATTTAAGGGGGGTTCATGTTACTTCTGTCCCTTTACTAGAGGCAGAAGATTTCCTAGACTAGAAGGACAGGTTTCTAATCTACCTAAATAGATTAGAACATTATCTTTTACATGTTCTAGAAAATGGTCCATTCATACCTGAAACAGTCACATCCACAACCGAAAACTTTCTGGCTAAGCCACAAAAACAATGGACCCCTGAGGAAGCCAGGCTAGCCAATCAAGACAATAGACTAAAAGCCATTATCATCTCTGCACTTCCCAGAGATATAATGAAACCTATTGTCAGATGTAAAATGGCTAAACAAATGTAGACTGACCTAATTCTTGAACACGAGGGACCCTCTGAAACAAGAGACACTAAAATCTCAGCCCTCAGGCTAAAATTCAATGCCTTTAAAGCACTTGAAGGAGAAAAAGTGTCTCAAACCTTTTCAAGAATGAAAATCTTACTTAATAAACTTTCAAATCTAGGAGTTGAGATACCTCAAGCTGAGGCCAATGCAAATTTTGAAAATGGTCTTTCCAGGAAATGGCTGAGTTTTAATCAAACTCAGAGAGCCAACAACTCTATAAAAAATGACACCCTGGCCACACTTTATAGAAAATAAAACTATGAGGAGGAAGTCATCGATCAAATTTATGAGAATGGTACGAAAAAGAATATCGTTCAATCCTTTATGTCGAATGCTTTGTTTTCTAAAAGTACAGGACCATGATAGTGACACTGATGTTGAAGCGGACACAAGAAGTAGTCAAGATTTCATGTCTGACTTAACCGCTGAATTTCAAAACAGAGCTCTTCTAGCAAATCAACGAAGATTTTATAAACGTTCAGGAAGAGTTGGAACAGCCAAGGGAACTAAAGACAAGTCAAATGAAACTTGCTACAGATGCGGAAAAGCCGGTCATTTCCAAAAGGACTGTCTTGGTTACAAAACCCCTACTACATTATATCCATCTAAATCAAATCACCATACAAACTCCTCCTCTAACCCAAACCATAATCACTCTGGAAAAGACTACAAAAGTCTATATAGAGAAAAGAAAGCTGAGGTTGCTCTCTTAAAACAAAAACTCTCAGATAAAGAGAAAAATGAGCAAACTTCAACATCAAGACAGAAGGGTAGAGACAAGGAGAGCAAAGGGTTGGTTGCCGAAAATCATGATTGGGATACAAAAGAACAGTCCTCACAGGATGATACTCCTCACATGATAAGGGCGTACATGGCACTGGTAGATGATGAACCATCAGTGGGAAAGAATGATGCAAGGTCAGGGCATTGGGTTGAAATCGCCGTAAAAAAGGTACAAAAACTTCTTAATATTGATGATACTCCAGATAGGAAACATGCTCTAGACTACACCATTGTTGATCTCCACTTTTGTGTAAGAACAGAGAGTAAATTTGTTCAACAAATTTACCTCTCTTCAAGAAAGACTTGTCGAAAGCATAAATGAATTATTTGACGTTAAAAACATTAAAAACCACTGTATGGCTCTTCAGAGTACCAATGATAAGCTCACGAAGACTAACCAAGAACTCAGTGACAAAGTCTCAGAGTTAGAAGTAACCATTGATAAATGGAACTCATCTACCAATCATATGGAAAAGCTTATCAACAATCATGTCTCTGTCAAACATACAACTGGGGTAAGTAGAAAGAATCAGAAAAATGATCAAAATTTTTCATAAGCAGTAAAATTTGTTAAATCGGATAATTCTGATTCAAGTAACTCATCCTATACTGTTGAAGAGAAAAACATCTCTGAAGACCTGCCAATGTTTGACACTGAAAGAGTATTAAGTCCATCACATCAAGTCTCAGAAAGTTATCAAAGCACTTATGACAACCTCATTGATAACGAATCAGTGAGTACTAATAGTCTTACCAGTTTGTCCAAACTCATTGGTATGAATCGAAAAAGTACCACTGAGAGTGTAGGCATTGTCTCTCTCTCTAGGGACAAACCTCCGAAGTGAGAGAGGAAGTTGTCAAGGTATCTGTGATAAAAACTCCTTGTAGACCTTCACAGAAGAAAACCTCTAACAGATCATCAAAAGTGATCACCCTTCCTGAACAAATCTTGACCAATCTTGTTGAAGAAGTTCAAGGATTAAAAGAACCACTGACTACATCACCATTAATCAATGACACCTCAACATCTCAGTTAGGGTGTTCAAGCTCAACCTCTGTTAAACATAAACATAAGGTTAATTTTTCCACACTATGTAATGTGTGCAAAGGAACTGATCACCCGACCAAGCAACATCAGCACCACATGGTGATCTTGAGAACACTCAGACATCTCAAATCTCAAAGTCCACATGTCAAACACTCAAAAACTTACAAACAGTGTAAGTACTGTGGACTTAATAATCATCACTCTAATGAGTACGCTGAATACCTAGGTTGTCACATTTGTGGGAGCTATGATCATGAGGCAATATTTCACATCAAAACTGCTCCTACTCAATATGTTCCTCCCTTGAGGACATCCAAGACTGCTACACAACAGTCTCATGAACCCACTGAAAAGTAGGTTCATAAAAGAAAATAACCATTTCAAATGTACCTGTGCAGGGGGATATGGAAAGATCAGTCTGGTATCTAGATAATGGATGCTCTAGACACATGAAAAGAGTAAAGCAGTATCTGCACAGATACACAGAGAAACTAGGTCCAACAGTGGTCTTTGGGGACAACTATACAAGGAACACTGAAGGATTTGGTTCAGTCAACTGCAATGGTACAAGTTTCACAAAAGTTGCAAATGTGAACGGACTAAAAAATAATCTCATCAGCATCAGTCAGCTGTGTGATGATAACTTTAAAGTTCTGTTCACCAAGAAGCAAGGCACAATTTTTAATCAAAGAGATGAAGTTGTTTTAATCTCTCCAAGAATCAGAGATGTATATGTTATCAAAATGTCATCTGCTCAAGCAAGTTCAAAGACATGCTTCTATGCCAAAGCCTCAATTAGTGCAAACTGGGTATGACACAAGAGATTGTCACATCACAACTTCAAAAACATCAACATCCTAACCAAACACAATCTGGTTGTTGGTCTTCCTTCACTCACATACTCAAAGGACAAATTATGCTCAACATGTGAGAAAGGAAAACATAAAAGAGCCTCATTTAGACCCTAGCCAAACACAATCTTGTTGCTGGTCTTCCTTCACTCACAACAAGGCTTGTTTCTCTTGTGGTAGTTTTGACTACCTTCAGGCTTTTTGTCATAACCATCAAGAAAGAAAGATGGTTACAGAGAATAATAGGGAAATCAGGAACACAAGTTATAGGGTGAAATCAAACAGATCTCAAACTCACCCTAATGCTAATAGAATGACTCCCAGGGCACTTTTAATGAATGGCCTAAAACCAATTAGTACTGCTAGACCAGCAGTTAGTACTGCCAGATCATTTAAGACTGTTTTCCCTAAACCAACAGTTTCAAGTGCAAAACCAACTTTTAAATATGCACAACAAACTGTTAAAAGGCATTTTCATAAGAAAGCCGTGTTTCAAAACAAATTTTGGAACTCAAATATTAAAACTGCCAGGCTAGCAGTCAATACTGCTAGACTAGCAGTTAGTACTGGTAAGCCTAAAAACACTGCTAGGGATAAAAGGGAAAATGTTGTTAAGGCCTCAGCATGTTGGGTATGGAGACCAATCAAACCCAATGGTGCATCAATTGTATTAAAGAGATTTAACTATATTGATGCACGAGGCAAACCCAATTCAGTAATGGCTTAGGTACCCCAAGGAAACTAATTTCTTTCTTTTATGTGCAGGGACATCCACAAGATGATGAAGAAGATCAAGGTTATGCAAATAGTGGATGCTCTAGGCACATGACAGGCAACATGTCCTATCATTCAGAATTTCAACCAATGGATGGAGGATATGTTACCATTGGGGTAGGAATAGGTGGAAGGATTACTGGTAAAGACACATTGAAAACCGGTAAATTAGACTTTGAAGATGTGTATTTTGTGCAAGAGCTAAAGTATAACCTTTTTAGTGTCTCAAAAATATGTGACAAAAAGAACAAGGTTCTTTTTACTGACACTGATTGTCTTGTGCTTTCTCCAAACTTTCAGTTACCTGATGAAAGTCAGGTGCTACTTAAAGTTCCAAGAAAGGGCAACATGTACAGTGTTGATATGAAGAAGATTGTTCCTAAAGAAGCTCTTACTTGTCTTTTTGCAAAAGCCACATTAGATGAGTCAATGCTTTGGCATAAAATACTTGGTCATGTCAACTTTAAAATCATTAATAAAATTGTTAAAGATGGTTTGGTAAAAGGCTTGCCTCAAAAACGTTTTGAAAATGACCAAACTTGTGTAGCCTGTCTCAAAGGCAAACAATACAAGGCTTCTTGTAAGCCCGAGACCCAGAACTCTATTACTCAACTTTTGTTTATGCTGCATATGGACTTGTTTGGTCCTACATCTATGAGTAGTATTATGCATAAGAAGTATTGTCTTGTAGTTACTGATGACTATAGTAGATTCACATGGGTTTTCTTTTTAGGATCTAAGGATGAGACACCTAGCATTCTTAAGAAATTTATAACTGAAATAGAAAACTTAGTGGATAAGAAAGTGAAAGTCATCAGGTGTGACAATGGGACATAGTTTAAGAATAGAGTTATGGATGATTTC
>CP139502.1:186669201-186690391 GCA_021014915.2 Artemisia tridentata subsp. tridentata | reverse complement strand
TGGACCAAGATGGGCTACAGGGTTTGGGTTATTTCCTTCGATGGCTAAAGCTAGATTTCCTTGCCTTTGTCCAGGTGTTCCATTCAACCTAGGACACGCATTTCTGAGATGATCCGGGCTGTTACATTCATAGCATGCCCTCTTCCTGTTGCCTGCATTTTCCGGTGCTTTACATTGATTCGTATGATGACCCAACTGATTGCAGTTCTTACACTCACGGCAGGGCACAGATCCTGGGTGATGAAAAGTACATCTAGCACACTTAGGATGTGGACTTGAATATCCTCTCTGACCATTACCAGTGGCCATAAAGGTTCTTGCCTTCTTGTTGTCGATCATGGGGACTATCTGTTTGTCTGACCCATTCGTTCCCTTCCTCTTATCGCCGTCTCTTAAGACTCCATTCCTAACCATCTCATATGTTAGAGTTCCAGCTCTCAGTATTGCGCTCTGAATCATAGACGGCTCAGTTGCTTTCACAGTTCCACGAATTTCGGGAACAAAGCCATAGATGTACCTCTCAATCCTCTTGGATTCAGGGGTAACCAGATGAGGAACTAACTTGGCTAGTTCATGAAACCGATCTGTGTAGGCTGCATGACCAGCCCCTATCATAGAGTGATGATAGAGTTCATATTCCAGCTTCTGCATCTCATTATCCGGGCAGTACTCCTCTTTCAGTAGTGCCTTAAAGTCGTCCCACATCATTCCCACAGCTGCTTCTCTGCCTCTCGCTTGAATCTGCGTGTTCCACCACATTAACGCCTTTCCTGACAGTGAGCACGCCGAATACTTCACCTTCTGATGCATTCCACAGTTGCTGATGTCGATTGCTGACTTCATCTTTTCGATCCATCGGGTATACTCCAAAGCACCTCCTTTTTCGTCAAACTCCATTGGCTTACATGCCGTAAATTCCTTATACGTGCATCCAGTTGCGCGGGTGGTAGTCTCATTCACACCTACACCATTGGTATCGTCATTTATGCTTCCGTATTTTCCCGAGTTGTTGATGTGATTGCCGACTTGGGTGATAATAGTAGGTAGCAAGGTTTGAAGCTGTTGAGCGATGATGGTGGTAAAATCAGGATTTCCACCGTCGTTATTATCGTTGTTACCAATGCCGCGGCCACCTCCTCGACCTCTACATTCACTATTCCTTCCACCTCTTAGTGTGGCATTTCCTCGGTTAGCGTTGCGAGCTGATCTCCACGTTGCCATTGCCTCTCTGCAATGAAGGACATTTAGCGAACGTCAGAGATGAGGTAGAAGTCGTTTGAGTTGTCGATTTATACTTAACGTTCTCACATAACCCCACTACTAGCTGTTATCCTAAAGGGGTTAATGTCGATTAACGTACGCATGGTTACATATGTCCACGTGTGTCGTGATGCACTTATAATTATGTTGGCCTCCATAATTATACTTGCCTCCTTTCACACGTGTACATATCACCAAGCATACATGTCTCAACATTACTTAAATGGTGAAAGAGTAGGGCTATCATCTCTCAGAAAATCCTCGAGTGAACTCATCAAATTTCTGCGGCTAAGTGATAACCTTTATTTAACTTAACCCCATGTCTCATCAAATAAGAACTGTCACAAGATCAAGTTAAATAGCCAGTTATCACTGAGCTCCACTCTTTTGATGTCTCGAACAAGCTCTGAGATTTTTCCCTATTGGTACAAATATTATAACATCTAACAGTGCGCACATAAATGAGAAAAGTTCTACATATGCAAGGCGATAGGGATAAGAGTCTTAACGTATACAGTAGTTATAGTCTAGGCTCCTAAATGCAACCTAGTTCTCTATAACAGCCTGGCTCTGGTACCAATCTGTAACACCCCCAAATTACCGCAGCGGAACAGTAGTGTCAAGGGGGTATTACTTCATAACACAGATCAAGGTATAGAAAATGACCTCTAAATGAGACGTTTTGAAAAGTTATCATTCGAATTATTAAAATCATAGTTATGACAATAAGTTCCAAAGTAAAGGTACATAAAAGTTTTCAAAGCGTATCGAATGATAAAGATAAGATATAAGTCTTCAAGTATGCATTTGACTCTAGAATCCATGCATCCTCTATCGCCTTATTAACCTGAGATAAACATGCTAAAAAGTGTCAACCAACGGTTGGTGAGTTCATAGAGTTTAGTTTAAAAATAAAGTATTTAAATAAAGATTTCACAGCAAAGGCAATGTAAATCGTTTAAAAATAAAGCATCTGAATATAGATTTTCCCACCAAAGGCATTGTAAATCCACTCAGTTCCAAGCCCCGCCCATACAAAATTTGCAACCTGTGTGTTTACAACCCACTGCTCATAGTTTTAGATTTCAGGATTATATTCACCCATGGTCGCGTCATTTTGGACCCATAGGCGGGGAACCACCATCCCAAATAGTATATGTCACCCAACGTCTCGAGTCCTGGACAAGGGTGGGGGTGTTGTCCCATACTAATACTATCAATACCTCTCCTATGACTTTGGATTCGAATCCACAAGAATAGATTTACTCATAACAGTGTACCACATAATAAGACTACACATAAGATATGAATGGTATAAAAGAGTAAAAGTATCACATAGATTTGAATCATTGAGTAATTGCATCATAAAGCTAAACATGTATTTGATAAACAAGTAATGTATTTCTACAAGTAAGTAATTAGAGTTTGAGCATGTATCTCCCCCAAAAGAGTTATTAAAATGAGTAAAAGAGTAAAAGTGGGGCTATGACTCACGGTAATCCGTGAAAGTTTCTAAAGTATTTGTATAAGTAAATAAATATAGTTTGAGCATGTATCTCCCCCAAAAGTAGTTTAAAACCTATAAAAATAGGGGCTATGAAACTCACCTTGAGCGTATCTGACAAAGTGGAATTATTAAATCAAGTAATGTTATGGGAACGATTACGAAAATGTCTTCAACACGAGGCCTGAATATAAGGGAAGTCGGAGTATTTGACTTGCAACAAATAATGAGTGTAAAAATGGGAAGTCGCATAACGATTTGATCGATGATGTGAGTGTGATATGCTTAAAATACTTACAATTCAAAAATAATGTTTTATATATGATTATCTTGATTTGTGTTTCAAGTAACCCGTAATGTTATTTCTTCAAAAGTGTTGAAATGCTATGCAACGTTAACTCGTAATGTTCCTTGTTATAATAGTTAATGAAAGTTAAATAATATGTATATGAAATGTACAAAATGCATATGACGTGAAGGTGTGACGAAAAATGGAAAATGAAATTAAAATGTCAAGTAAAAATTGTTGGTCCTTGTCCTTTTCCAGTTTTTACACTTTTTACTCCAACTGCGTTTGCGCTGCACCGTTATAACTTCGTTATATCAAATTATACTCTAAATATTCAGTTTTCGCAGTCTCAGTCCTTGTGTTTCTCTATTTGGCAGTTTCAGTCCCTCTAGGTGAATTGCGTTACATTTTTAGTCCAAATGTGTCAAAAAGGTGGGTAAAATATGGGCGAGTTTTTTTGAGTTACATTAAAGATTAATGAAGCTTATTTTAACAGCTTATTCGGCTAGTAGCTTATTTTTACACCATTGGGCCCTTAACGAGCCAACTTCATAGCCCATTAACAAATTTTAATCCATACGTTTTGAATTAAGTTGGGTATATCCAAAAGCTTGTTTTTAACATCTCATTTTCGTATCTAAAAGCTCCAAAAAGCTAGCTTATTTCTATTGGCTTAAAAATAGCTTAATGAGTTCATGCGTTTTACTTTGACAGTTTTTAAGGGTCGAAACTTGATTATTTTTACGAGTTGTTTATACGAAAATGGTAGCTAGTCATGTGGTCTAACAGGTCGTATAAAGTTAACGCATGGTCATTAAGTTAGATCGTGAGATATGAAGTCGTTTTTTAGGCTACTTGGGACTATTTCATATGTACAAAACACTTAGATTAATTCTTAAGTGTTCTCAACTTATGCTTTTGCGTGTGATGTAAAGTTTTTATACGTTCGAACCTTGCATGAAATGAAGTGTTAAACGTGAGAGTGATGTGAGTTGTGACTCTTAAGCCTTCCACAGTAGAGGTTCGACACATATTGGTGCGTTATACAAAAAGAAAATGCACGTAAAATAAACTAGTAACAATTATACGTTCGAGTGAAATGACGAAATGATGTATGGTGATTTATGTACGTGAGAAATGGAGCAATGAGAGTTAGTAGACACTTACTACACCTCTAAAGGTGGCGAAGAGGGCTGTGGAAGACGAATGGAACACGAGAATGAAGGCAGTTTACTCGTTAAGCACAAATACGTTTTTACGTATTTGTTTCTTTATCCGGTTGCTTCTCAAGGAGAGACAAGGACCTTCTGGGTGTTCAAGGTTTCTAAGGAAATGGAAATGAGTGGAGTGTGAGTAGGGTAGAGGGGTTAAAAGAGGTATGATATATAGATAGAACCACACACGATTCTTGACTTTTTGACCTCAATTTCAATCATATGCCTCTACTGTGGATCAGCAGGACTTTAGAGCCATGTGGGGGAATAAGGATGTCGAAATATTAAGGGCAAGTGGGGAAGGCTAGAAGTCATTGTGAATGTAAATGTGTGAATTGTGTTGTACGTATATGTTGACATATATACAAGTTGGCATATAAAATTCATCAACTTGGGTCAATTGTTCTTGAATGTCAGTGAGGGAAAAGAAAAATGTGTGTTGTACTCATTTGTGTATTGTATTGTATAATTGTAATTGTTGTATGCAGAGTGTTGTTGTATCCATATTGTGTATGTCGACATATGATTTAAAGGTCCAAAATAATATGTTACGTGTGATATTGAGTAATTATGTGAGAAATATACTTGGGATCACATAAATGATCATAGAAAAATAAATATGCTAGGTAGAATGAGTTTGAACCGAATTGGATAATAATAGTGAAATTGAAATGAAATTCGAATGTGTATATTTTGATCTTGTGAGTCGCGTGTGAGCTCGTCCCGTTATCTTGTAATTTATGTGATAACGTTTTAGCGTCAAAATAATATATAAGGAAAATTTTTAAATTTTCCCCGTAAAAATAGTGATTAAAATAATGACAGAGATTAATATATAATTAAACGTCGTAGATTATAGTAAATTTTTGCAGTTTACTACAGAGAAAGAATGGAAGGGACATGCTTATGAATAATGAAATGTAATTAACATGAACCAACACCCTCTCCCTTCAAGGGAGGGGGTATTTATAGTATTTGTACAATAAGGGGCGTTGCCCTAAATAAAGAAATAAATAAAAGGCCACGGCCCATGGGCCTTCTACATAGGCCGAACCTTAATAACTAACATAAAGGCCTAAGCAACCTATTACAAAATATGACCGATACTTGATAATCTATAATGTGTTCCCAACAACAGCCATCATCACGCCTCACCATCTCCTCCTCCTCTCTCTAATATACACAACCATCACCACCTCCAGCAACGGCCACCACGGCCACCACAAACACTATCATCACATCACTCCACCATCAATCTCCACTACTCCCACGCCACCCAAGCAGCCGCCAATCCACCACTGCTACGCGCTGCCGTTACCACCAAGCCAGGAAGTAGATCAAGGGTTCGTATTGTTTCGTTGGGTTTAGAGCGAGGGTCGTTTAGGTTTTGATGTCCGGGTATTTCATCGCTGCTACCACCGTCACCGTCGTGTCTCCACCACTTTCTCCCCCCCTCGCCGTCGTTGGTATGCAAAAACACTCCTCACACACTCTTATTTATTTAAACCGATTATAAATCATTCATAGAATTTTCGTGGATTAAAAAGTTATTATAATTTTTTTTTTGAAAAACACTCGTGTGTTTATTAAAAATGATCTAATAGGAGTGTTTGTTTGTTTATTGAACCGATCTGACTCGACTTAGTGAGTCGGGTCAACTCAACCGATTTGACCACGGATCGTCCTTGTTTTTGTGCTATTTGTTTCTCGTTGTTGTTACTAGTGTTGTCGTCATGTTGTTTAGACTCGGCTGGGGTATGAGTTAGATTCGTTATGGGTCACAGTTGTACTTTTCGATTTGAGTTGTGATGATGGGTTATGGGATAGAATAGTTTTAGAGCTTGTCATTGTTGTTGCGATGTGTGAACCGAGTCACAAGTAGTGACCGATTAGGCTAGGTAAGGGTCACCACAGGGATGACCCTTGTGTTTGATTGATCATGTTGTCGAATGAGGTGCGCTGGTCCGCTTCGTTTTTGCTTGGTTCGTGAGGAACGCCCACGAGTGTGTTTGCCTCGTTTCAGTTAGCTAAGACACCCAAGAGAGTGATTTGGTTTGTTTCGGTTCACAGATAACACCACGAAGGTGTTTATTTGTTTCGGCTAAACCAAATAGTTGTGACACACGTTTGGTCTAGCACAGCCCTTGAGGGTGCGTTTTGGTTGTTTGGTCCCGTTTTGGTTACACACCATTTAGGTGTCAAATGTTTTACTAGTTTAATTTTCCACCATAAAAGTATCATTTTGATTTTATAAAAAGGTAAGAATGTGTTTTGTTATATATACGTTTGTGTGATGTTCCAGTAGCAAGGTTGCGTTTAGTTAACTTATTGGACTCTCTAGCCCATTGCATCATAGGGTAGTGTTTGTTTTGCTTATCAGGCTTATAAACCCAACAAATATATGGGGTTAATGTGTGTTTGGTTAACTTTGGGCCGAAGCCCAAAGTGGTATCTAAGTGTGAGTCTGCTTTGGTAATTTGGATTAGTCATAAACTGTTTTGATTTTGTGTGTTACTTTTGTATATATTATATTTTATCGAGCACGTTACTAACTTAATCTATTTGTTTCATGATCATGATACGTTTCGGTTACACATTGGAATTATTACTTGGTGTGGAGTTTGTTAGAACTCCTTAGATCGTTTTGAGCTCTAGGAATAACAATAACAAAGGTTAACAATATACGCAGCGAAATTAAACAAGACATCAATGTTATTGTAACAAGGTTTCTTCATCATTATCTTCACTATAACAATTACATACACAATTAGCCCCAATACTACTTGTTGGGATCGCTCCTAACAAGTAAATGGAACGACATTTACGGGATTACATTAGTTATCTTGTTAGGCTCAAACACAAGGACTAAAGTTGTAATTAGGACAAACTTATGTGTTTGGAAGCCTATATAAACCCCTCTATGCTTCCATAAAGGGGTGAGACTAAGTGTGCAATTTACTCTTTCCTATCTCTCTCTACTCTCTCTCACTAACTATGGCTATCATGTATTATCATCATCCCCGACCTCCCGAATCTCAATAATCAACTTTAAACACGATCCTACAAGTGGCATCAGAGCCTTGGTTATAATTTTTGGTTGATTTTTGTGGTGTTATCTTGTCAAAAACGTCAAGATTTAAGCTGTTTTTTAACAACCTTTCACTGTTCATTATTATTTCTGCTTTTAACAACTTAATATGGTCAAAAGTCTCATACTTTCTCTTTCACAGCGTTATACAACTGATATTATGTGGTCGTTTTGTCCCGTATAACAGTTTTGTATTTCAGATTCATGACTTTTGTTCCAAAACCGTGATTATTTGTGGTCATAAACGTGGTCGGAAATAGTGGCCGGAAACGACAGTCTGAAAACTGGACAGAAAACGCTACAACGAGTCAACGATTACTCCGTATTCCCTTGCTTGTACAAACTTGTGGAATACTTCGACTATGAACAAATCTTCTAACTTGTACAAGTTAGATAGATGAGGGTTCATCGAACTTTTGAGGGTTCGTCGAACTTTTGAGGGTTTGTCGAACTTTTAAGGGTTTGTCGAACTTTTAAAGGTTCATCGAACTTTTGAGGGTTCATCGAACTTTTGAGGGTTCATCGAACTTTTGAGGCTCATTGAACTTTCATCGAACTTTTGAGGGTCATCGAACTTTCAAGACTCATCGAACTTACAAAATCAAACTCATCGAACTTTCATAATCAAGCTCATCGAACTTGGTCTAATGACCAGCTATGGAACTTGGTAACCAAAAGTGAAATAAAAGAAGGAGGAGATGAAGTGAGACGTGCCAGTACAAACCAAGAACAAAATAAAAACCTTAGATCTATGGTAGATCTTCATCGGTTCCAAACAGTCAAACAAACAAAAAGAATTAAAGATGAAGGACAGATCGAATACAATACCATCTCCAACAATAGTCAACAATTATAACAACCGAGCCTAAATCAGTCAAAACCAATAACAAATCCTATTATAGATACAACTACATACCCTCACAGTCACTCCAAACCAACTCTCAATTAATCAAGACTCGATCTAATAGACAAATTTATACGATTTCAGCTCATTTCTTTCGTGATACTCAGAGACATATCAAGACTTATGTAAGTCAAACAAACGAAAGAATAAAACTCTTCATCGATCTTTTATTTTTGTTGAAGCTAAGCTTCATTACATATCTGACACAAAAGACAAGTAAGATAATAGTTATGTTACCCTCTTTTCTTGGTTCGTTCTAAGACATGCAATCAAACAAAATTAAGAAAAACATTCGTACGATCTCAGTCTTATTTGTTCACTTGTCTCCCAATATTTAATTATTACACAAGCATGAACAAAATCACATCACAGATCACAGATCCTTGTGAAGTAGAATCAGTTCCTTTTAATTTTCGAATCATAAAGAAGGAACAAAACCAAGGCTTCATTCATCCTTTCATTCGGTTTAACAAATACAACAAACGATAATCAAGAAAACCTACCTTAGACCTTTCTTGAAGTCCTTTATGTAGTCGTGAAACAAGGAAAAGCAAACAAAGTACACCTTTGGTTGCTACGGATTAGAAGGGCTCGTATGATGAAGATAACTCTGAGATGTGATGAGATTGTTGTGTCGATTGAAGATGTTGGAGATGGATCGGTTGTGAGTATATTTGATAATGATGAGATGAGATGGATTTGGTTATGATAACTGAGTTGGGAGATTTCTTAGGTGAGAGCATCTTGATGTGGGGGCGGATGAATGAGATTAGGTTTAGGTTAATATGAGAAATATTAGGGTAAATATATCTTATAACCGTTGGTGACTGGATCGGGTATTTTTGTTGGGCTTGTAAACCGGTGGTGATTGTTTTTTTTGTTAACATAATCTTGGGCCGAATTTTTAAGCATTAGACGGTGTTGGATTTGGATTAATTTTGGGCTGTTAAATTGTATCAAATAACGTGGGCTGAATTGTAACTATTCAAATGTATTTGTTTAATACAAAGTGTTACTATTTGGTATAATTGTTGGCATGAAGAGTGGTATTGTGGTTTGATGTGCTGCGTGTGTTGTTACAAATTTTTCACGGGAATACAATTTTTGACAAGATCGGGAAAAACCATTATCAAAGTTCACTTAAACCGTCAAAAGGCTAGTTTTTGGGTATTAACCGCAAGAGATGACTACGGAGTTTATTATTTATAATTTATTTGAGGTTGAAGTGGAATTTCAAGGGCGCGTGTACTTAGTATCTAAAGATATCGGGGTTGGTTGGATGCATGATTCTTCGAGATCCTTGTTCGAGCTCTTAATCGCAAGAATGATTAAGACTTGATTTATCAAGTTATACCTGATGAAAGGAGTTACGTTGTTATGCTCACAGTGTATAGCTATCACTTTAAAGGAGTTACGTTGTAGTGCTCAAGTGTCACAAAAAGCTGTGGATAATTCAAGAGAAGTTCATATACAATTAAGGATGGTTGGATGGGTATATGACTCTACCTTTATTGAAATTCTCAGTATTGGTTCTTAGTCAAACAATAGTGCAAGTTTAAGTCACAAGTTTGGGTTATTTTACTTCGGTCTCAAGTTCATTATATTGGGTTTTCTCCATCAGTAATCACTACAAATAGCCGACAGAATGATAACGGGGTTGGTAAAGAGTTAGCTGAGAGGAGTATAAACGAGTAGAGATGTTATTAGTAGTTGATTCTCACGGGATATTTTGAAGCTTAACAGAGATTTATGGTACTTCACACTTTTTCGGTTAATTGGACATATGGGGTTACGTTACCTCCATTTTCCATCGTAAACATAGTGTGTTTGCTTCCGATTCCGCGAAGACATCATGGGGGAAGAGAGTAGATGTTCTTTGTACTTTTTATGACTTCTTTGCGAAAACACTCTTTTTCCATGAGTATCTGCGATCAGGGGGAAGAAATGTGCATATCGGGGACGCACAACAGGTTCACGTGATCGAGCTTAAAATGTTAAGACTACCGGAGAGACGTCCACTTTTGTGTTTTTGTTGTTATCGTTTAAACTTTTGTAGGTTGTGAAGTAGCGTACATACGTGAGAAGATCTTACTGATTTCTTGCATGCTACCTCCGAACGGAGTTTCCGCATTAAGTATAATTGTGATTAAGTGACTAGTCATATTTGCTTGGTGTGGTTTACTGTGTTGTCTACAAATTCCGCTGCGTACTTAAAACTTCAAAATTTAGAAGACATGTTAACTACATCAAAGTTTCAAATTTGCTAAAGACGGTTGTTAGTTTGGGGGGAAGCTGATTCAAAAACTTTGCCAAAAAGAAGTGTACGAAGAAGATGCTAAAGACATGCAGCATGAATTGGGGGGGGAAGTTAATCCATTTCATGCATATTACATCATTTGCCTACAAGTGAAGAAAAGTTCTCAAACCGAGGTATAAGATGAAGACAAATAGCGTCAATTGCTGTCATCCTCAGCATTTGAAGAGCTTATGAAGACTTTATTTTACTTATATTTGTACTTGTAGGAAATGTTTTAAGTAATCTCTTATGTCGTCCCATTGGGGGAAGATTGTTAGGATCGCTCCTAACAATTAAATGGAACAACGTTTACGGGATTACATTAGTTATCTTGTTAGGCTCAAACACAAGGACTAGAGTTGTAATTAGGATAAACTTATGTGTTTGGAAGCCTATATAAACCCCTTTATACTTCCATAGAGGGGTGAGACTAAGTGTGTAATTTACTCTTTCATTTTATCATCAATAAAACACACTTTCCTATCTCTCTCTAATCTCTCTCACTAACTATGGCTATCATGTATTATCATCATCCCCGACCTTCCGATTCACAATAATCAACTTTAAACACGATCCTACAAGACACTTCTCTATCATGTTACAATAACTTGTTCTTACACTTGTTCTTCAGGCTATCATGTTACAATAACTTGATCATGATACATTTCGGTTACACATTGGAATTATTACTTGGTGTAGAATTTTTTTGGAACTCCTTAGATCGTTTTGAGCTCTAGGAATAACAATAACAAGGGTTAACAATATACACAGCGGAATTAAACAAGACATCAATGTTATTGTAACAAGGTTTCTTCATCATTATCTTCACTATAACAATTACATACACAATTAGCCCCAATACTACTTGATCATGTGTAGAACGGTTACTCAACCATAACAGGGATCAAAGATCCTTTAGGCTGAACCAAACACTACTCTAGGCATTTATACAAACAACCAAACGCCTACGACACACACTTTTCTAGTCGACTACATCTTTATTTGTGCACTCTAAAACATACGCCCTATGTCTCTTTTTATAATAGACATATTAGGGTTTACAAAGACTCATAACTGTATTAGGAAACAAATACTTTCCTAATCTTTTATCAATATCTTCTAAGAAATCTTCTGTAATCTTTCATAGCTTGTAGAATTCCTTCTTTGTCTTTTAAGTCCTTGTATTTTTGTATTTGCTTCATTCTTCTTTTATTGTTTTGTATTATCCACTCAATATAAAACCCAACAATCTTCCCCTAGTTGATAATTACAAAACATTCTTCTAGATCTTCCATGAATGAAACAATCTTCCCCTTTAGCTCAACTCGTGTGAACTTACATAACATGCTGTACCACCAAGGATCTGCAAGTTGTAAAACTTCTATTTACTTCTTCCCATTTTTTGTCATTATCTACTAGGGGATGCTAAGTAGATGCAACTTTGATCCTTACAACCACAAATCAATATCACACTTCTAATCCAGCCTTCTAATTTCTCAAATTACCCTCCATGAAGTTTACCGCACTAATAATGAATTCAAGACAATAGAAACTTAAACCATCTTTAGTAATAAAGACTCACAGTAGTAAAAACCTTCCCCTTAAATGATGCATGTAAATGATTAAACACTTCTATAATATGCTTCCCCTGAAATCCATGTGTTAACCATTTCTTGAATCTCCAATTCTGTTGGTTTCTTGTATTGATTACTGTTGAAGAAAACTAAGTATAACGAACTTGATGATGAAGTAGAACAACTCAAACTTGTGTCTTATGTCTTGTACTATCCATGTGACTTTGAACTTATATGAACACCAAAAGTATAAGTAGATCGCAACCTCTTGAAAAAATCCTCATCTTCAATGAGACACTGAACACTACAATGTAACTCCTTTAAGTGATAGCAAATCCCTATTGCTAGATTTTGACAAGTCTTTGTCACAACGTTAAAGCACGAACAAGTTACCTTTAAACGTTGTTAGCCGTTTAAGATATGATAAGAACAGGCATCCATGAAACTCCAGTTCAACTTCAAATAAGTGATAAATAATCATCTCCGTAATTAACTAATCCAAATAAATCCAAATACGAGCCTTTTTAAATGTTTAAGAACATTTAAACCAAAATTCAAACTTCTGTGTGTGTTGTCCGACATCTCCATACCCAACCGAGAACGAAAACCATGTACTGTTCAATATCGAATAAAACTAGAAACCACAGCAGTACTAACTTTGACGAGCAGTAGAAATTCTAACGCAGCAACATTAACAATAAGCGTAGCAGCATAAACATCTTTGAGCAACACTAATTTTAGTAGCAGTACTAAAATTATAGTAGCAGTACTAAAAACTAAGTAGCAGTACTAAAATTCCATTAGCAGCATTAAAAACCTTTTAGCAGTACAAACGTTCACAAGCAGCACTAAGTAGAATTCGTAGCAGTAGTAACCATATAAGTAGTAGCACTAAGTCTCAAAGAGCAGCAATACTAACTCGACTTGTATCCATAGCAATATTAACATTCCATAGCCAACAATATTAACTCAACGCTTAGATAAATCATGCATCTTTAGTACCAGTAACATCAGTAAGCAAAGAGTTATAATACTAGGGTTACTTCTAAAAACAGTAGACTTACTCCAATCAACCAGTAACCATAGTTCCATCATACAGTAACTCCAGTTCTCGCTTTGAATAGGTTTACTTCCCAAGCAAATTAAATATAAAAGTAATACCAGTAACCAAAGTCAACATATCGTGAGAAGCCATACCCCAAGAGCAATCGAATTCCAAAAGTGAACAATGATTGAATATAATATCCTCAGATCCACAATCAATTAATAAGTACGAGGTAAATTAAATAATCTACCTTCACCGACCCATGATCTATCCCAACCAATAGGAATATTCAATAATCTTTCTTTTCGTCTGGTACTTTTCATAATTGTACGAGATTATTGCTTGTCGTCTAGTGCTTTTCATAATTATTAAATCGCAAATAAAAAACAATTACAACAGCAGCATAAAGAAAGACGAACCTTTAATAACCAAGGCTGCTTTCTTCTATTTAAAACCTTGTAGAATCCCTAGATCACGAGCTCCCTGGGCTCTGATACCAATTATGGAGTTTGTTAGAACTCCTTAGATCGTTTTGAGCTCTATGAATAACAATAACAAAGGTTAACAATATACACAGCGGAATTAAACAAGACATCAATGTTATTGTAACAATGTTTCTTCATCATTATCTTCACTATAACAATTACATACACAATTAGCCCTAATATTACTTGATCAAGTGTAGAACGGTTACTCAACAATAATAGGGATCAAAGATCCTTGAGGCTAAACCAAACACTACTCTAGGCGTTTGTACAAACAACCAAACGCCTATGACACACACTTTTCTCGTCGACTACATCTTTATTTGTGCACTCTAAAACATACACCGTATGTCTCTTTATATAATAGAGATATCAGGGTTTACAAAGACTTATAACTATATTAGGAAACAAATACTTTCCTAATCTTTTATCAAAATCTTCTAAGGAATCTTCTATAATCTTCCATAGATTGTAGAATTCTTTGTTTGTCTTTTAAGTCCTTGTAGTTTCGTATTTGCTTCATTCTTCTTTTATTGTTTTGTATTATCAACTCAATATAAAACCCAACACTTGGGATTGATACGGACTTTTGGACTTGGAAATAATTATCATACCTTATGCTTGGATGTGACTTGACATTTGGATCGTTATTGGATTTACATTATTGGACGTTTGACTTATTGGACATTTTGGGACTTGAGACGGTATAATATATTAAACTCGAAAAGAATTTAATATATTAAACATGGAACGGACACAAAATATTCAATAAACCCAAAACTAATAATTACGCGAATGATAACGAACCATAAAACTTATAAACATTGTAATTACAAATTTGGTTTATTAAAAATCACGATAACTCGGAAATGTAGTATAAATGGACCTGTCATGCCAAAAATTTATAAAACCTTTCCAAACTTATGTTATTACTTTATTTTATAAAACCCGACTAGTATAAAAACTTTTGATTTGTAAACTTATAAACCTTATTATGTTTTCTTAGAGCACTTGGTGTCATGGCAAGGTAAAATTACTCATTTGGGTCCCACGGGGTGCCGCGTTACCATGACAAACCTCCTTTTACAACCTCCTTTATCATAACATAACCACAACTTACTCATTTGGGTCCCACTACTTCTTATTTTATTTTTTTTATTCAAATTTTGAAATAAACTTAATTTATTTCATTAAAAATAATTACATAAATACATTACAACATATTAAAATTAGAAGCAACTTAAAATAACGATACGGAAAAAAAATGATACGGGAAATAACTATACGGAGAAAATACGAAGCTTAAACATTTTCCTCGTCGATTTGATATTTCTTCATTATTTGTTCTTGTCTCCTGCGAATGATAGCGGCTTTTTTCGATGTGGTCTGGTCGGGATCAATCATGAGAAACTTCATCTCCTCGTACGCGGCCATCTCTAAGGTCTTCATTTCCTTCTCGGGATCAATCATGAGAAACTTCATCTCCTCGTACGCGGCCATTTGAATGTCGGCTTTTTGTGAATATTTTTCTGATAAATGTCCCGAAAAATAACTCGTTTGACTGCCCCCGGAGCTCACCGCGCTCGATGCATCCGTCGACTTGGTTTTCTTTGAAGCTCGCGCTTTGAAGGCGCTGTCGGGATGAGGACGTTTGTTAGGACCAAAAATATCCTCGAGACATGCAATGTCAATCGGGTCTTCCACATCCCATTTGGGGTACTTTTTCAAAATATCTCACACGTGAACATATAAAAACTTTTTCCTGGCAAAGCGTTGTTCAAAATTTTCCTTAGCATTCTCGAGATGATCATTGTCATTTTCACCGCTTCTACGTTGCAAATGTTTGCATACAGCGTTGAATTTTTGACAATCACCGTTAACCATTGTCCATTTCTGAAAAAGCATATTTTTGGTATGACGCTCATGGCCAAATTGATAGTTGACCATGTCCAGAATCTGGTTCCAAAAGAAGTCATCGGAACGGTTATTTCCGATATCTCTATCTTGGGAAATTTCTATCCAAATTTCCGCAAACAGCTTCTCTTCTTCCTTGGACCAGTTTCTCTTTGCACACACCAGATCCTCCATGTCATCTTCATCGTCCGCGTCCAAATTCTTGACTTTTTTTGATTTTTTTGCCATTGTTTTTTTCCTCGCGATTTGGACGGTTCACGGGGTTGTGGTACTTTGAATTGTGAATTTGATCGTTGTAAATCAAGGTGTTGTTGTGGTTGAGATTGAGGAAACGTTGAAGGTTACGACGAGTTAAAAAACTGTGGTTGAGATTGAGGAAATCGTTGTTGGGGATAAGTTGCGAATCCCTGAAAGGCAAATTGTTGGTTTTGGTAAATTGCCTCGAGAGTCAATTGCGTCCCATATGGAGGAATTTTTTGCGACGAGGATTAGAGTTTTGTGACGATGGGGAAGTCAATTGGATGTTGACAGTTTGAGAGTATTGGTAGTTTTTTGGTAAGAATTGTGTGAGAAAAATAGTGTATAATGATATGGTATTTATAGTGTGTAAAAAAGTGGGTTAAGTTTATTTAAAAATATATATATATACGTAAAACAGTAATATTACCGTTTGGTTTCAAAAGTGGGACCCAACCAAACGGTTCAACATCATATTTTCACCTCGCCATGCAGACGAGTAACCCATGGATGGCGAGCTACGACGAGTTGGGTCGGTGTCATGGCGAGCCACGGCGAGCTGCCATGTCACCCGCGGCGAGCCATGGAAAAGCCCACACTAGGTGCTCTTATAAAACATACTTAGTCTTTTTTAAAACTTATAACTCTTTTCTAAACTAAAATGACTTTTCTAACTATTTGGGATTACGGGGTAAACACTGAAACTTATCATTGACTATTCTTTTTCCTCATTCTATATTTATTTTACTTCATTCTTTTCTCGTTGATTATTCGTTACTTTCCAACTTCTTATCGTTTTGGCGTGAGTTATATTTTGAGTCTACACTTTCTTACCACCACACGAGATGTTAATACTAAACTACTAAACTTTTTACAAATATCAATACGAGTATTCCCCGAAAACTAAAACACTTTGTCTTTTGAAAACATATTTACTTTACGTGACGTATTTGTAACACCCCAAAATACATGATTTGCAGCGGAATGGAATACCTAGGGAGCGACTGCCATAGCATCACAGTTACAGTTATATTGAATGACCTAAAGTGTCATTTTAAAAGTACATCGTTTGATTAAATAAAAACGTTCAGAGTTTACAAAAGATAGGTCCCAAAAGAGAGTCAAAGCTTGCGGAAATAAGTTTGTTACAAACCAAATGATAGTTTAAAGTGCATATAAGTACAAGTGAGACGCGTCGTCACCGCGACTCTATGATAGTCCGTATGCATGCCATGAAGTATATGCCTTAGTTACCGGAAAATACATTGCTAAAATGGTCAACAAAAATGTTGGTGAGAATCATAGGTTTATGTAAATATTCTGTACGGCTACCACAAGTATATGTTATGTATGACAAAAATGCCATATGAAAATGATACAATTGCTATAAGCTCATGACCCCGAAGCTAGACTGATTATGATGTTCGCCCCAACAGATTGTTTTCCAAAAAACTCTAATTCTGATATTAAATGAAATGCATCCGTTTGACCAGTTGGATCTACCAACCTGGACGGAGGAGTCACCCTCAATAGATCTATTCACTCACTCTCGCTTACTCCGTAATTAACGGTTCATGATAAAGGAATGGGGACATTAACATGGCAATGAGGTAACTTAAGCAATGTAAATGAATTTGATACTTTGGCCCGCATGAAAATGGTGCAATGTATTCTCCCCCGAGAGTTAGGAAACAAACTCAGTGGTTTTAGAAAGCTTGTAACAATATCTAAAATTCATAACACTGAACTTTTGTCCATAAGATTCCCGATCCTAGATAAAATGATAGTGAAGTGAGGTGGTCGGGTTGAATCTGCTGTTTCTGGGAAGTTTTCAAGAAAGTTTGAGAGATCATAAGTTTCTCGTTAAAAATCCGTTTGTCGAACGGCTGGACATTTTGGAAAGTAGGCCAGGTAAAGTCAATTTTTCTTTTTGATGAAATTTTCCCAAAACGGACTCTATCTATAAGAAAAACAGGTCTAAACATGGTCACCCAAACTGACAGTTTCGACACTGAAAATATTTTAAGTGTTTGTGCTGATGAAAATATTTGTTTTCGTCGTATTTCAAACGTGTGTATCTTGGTCGTTATAGGTACGTTTTCTGAGTTCTATATGTCCTCGGCTTCGTGTTACAGTGAACTAATAGATTTTTAATATATCGGTTTGTCTAGTTTACGCCTAACTCCCCATTTTAACAATAGAAAATTGTGTGACAGCTGACTATTTTCAGAAAATATAGTTTTCATCGTTAAACTTGGAATTAGCGTATCTTTCTCGTCGTAAGCTCGTTTCTACTCATTCCAGCGGCCATGGCCTCGTTTTTGAGTGTATTTTCTGAATATCTAGCCCAAAATTACCCACGACCCACTGATATTTCCAGATTTTATAAAATAGGACAGCCCCTTTATATGAAGTTTCAAAAATGCATTTTCTTGTTTCTAACTTACACTAAACCATTTTCAGTCACGACAAAACTATTCTAATCCTACCATACACCTTCCAAAGGTGTCATGGAGCCTAAGGATTAACAAAATTGGGAGTTTGTAAGAAAAACACTAGTTATTATTTTTAATGTTAATGGAGTTAATAAAACACATATAAAGTGGTATCAACACATATGAATCCTTGTATTTCTTCTAATAGAAAATGAAATAGTTCAATTATAAGCAGTGTAAGATTATGAAAAATTTATCTAGTAACTTACTTGATATTAGGATATTTTTGAAAGTATTTGAACAATATATCCCAACAATTCCTCCAAAACGATTTGTGGTAAGTTATTAGCTCGTGAATGATCGAAGAGCACTTGAAATCGATAAAAAAAACGAATCTTCCTTTTCTTCTTTCAGATGGATCGAGCACAAGATGAGAGCAAAGAGAGTTTTCTAGTGAAAATTGCAAGTATAAAAATGTGTGCTAGTGATTTTCTATATATAGTGGAAATAATGGCGTTTTTGTAAATAAGTGAAAGGGTATTTTGGTAATTTAAAGGAAAGGGTAAAATGGTAATTTCAATGGATTCTTGAAAATATCTAAGATATTTTGAATAAATATATAGATATTTTAGTGAACATTTTATTTAGGAATATCAGGTACATTCTTCATGTATAAAAATTGTGTAAAAGCGTTTATATTGATTTAATAAATATTAACAAATAACAATGCAAATACTGATAAGACCTTCATGGAAATGATGATACTGATGAAATGTAGACTAACTCTAGTCTATATGATGTGCTCATAATGATGTTTCTGAACTACGCGGCTTAACCCTTACGGTTACGTAAAATTGATACTTGTAAACCTAGTTTACGTAAAATGATGAATAGTGAATCATGAATAATGATTTTTCTTCGGGAATGAATAGTGTTTCGTTAATAGTAAAAATGAACGATAACATTTCAAAGTCGCATACTGACTTGAAAAACGATGAGTAGTAAAATGATGAATAGTAATCCATGAATAGTAAAATCTCAGGATGAATAGTGAAATTTGAAAAATGACCTGAAAATGCGAATTGTCACAGTTTTCCACCCTAAAAGGAATTCAGTCCCTGAATTCAGTTCGTGTTGGTCTCTGAAGTGGTGGTGTTGGTGAAAACAAGTGGGGATGTTTGAGTTGCATATGGTCTTCCCGTTCCCAAGTGAATTTGAGACCTCTTCGAGAATTTCAGCGAGCTTTCATGATAGGAATCCGACTTCGTTTCAATGGTTTGACTTCGCGGTCCATGATTTCTGCTGGTTCCTTCACAAAATGAAGTTTGTCATCGACTTGGATTTCTTCTAGTGGAATGACGAATGATTCATCTGATTAGCACTTCGTGAGATTTGAAACGTGAAATGTGTTGTGCACACTGCTGAGCTCTGACGGAAGCTCAAGTCTGGAAGCCACTCGGCGGACTCTAGTAAGAATCTTTAATGGCCCAATGTATCTCGGGTTTAACTTCCCGCGTTTTCCGAATCGTATCACGCCTTTCCAAGGCGAGACCTTCAACATAACTTTGTTGTCAACTTGAAATTCTAATGGTTTTCGTCACACATTGGCGTAGCTTCTATCGATCATATGTGGCCTACAGCCTGTTAACTTAGAACGTTGCTCCAAGCCCTGATGCGTATAAACGATCAATGTAAATGAAATGACCAAGAAACATACTATTAGTCCGATGAAGTAGATGTCTATGCAAAATGAAAGAAGTGATAGTCACCAGAAGTAGATTACAACAAAAAATGAAAGATCTATCGAATCATGAGTATAGCAAAGGAATGTATAATGTTTTAAGAACAAAGAATGCTAAAAAGGAAAGGTTGTAAGCAAAAAGATCAACAACCAGAACAATGATAAATAGAAAGAACATTTGTATTGGTATGAGCCAAGAATGATTGAAATATAGATTAGATATCCACATGAATAAGGAAGCAACCTGCTATCGATTAATGAAAATGAAACAATCAATGAATCGTAACAACAATAGTAAATAGAATTAGATTTCAAATCAAAGAGTGCTTGGAATAAAAAACGCAATTGATGTATGCAAACAAAAGAATAAATGAATAACAATAGTGGATAAGATTTGATGTCAAGATTATTCGTATATCATGAGCAAAGAGTGCTTGAAATAAAGATCTGATATTCGTATGAATGAAAATGCAAATGAGAGGGTATGTAAAAAAGAGACCGATGACTCAATTTAATACAAACCGAAGAATCATAAATCTTCACAATAGTAAAGAGGAAAGATGTAGAGCATTAATACAATAAATCAATTAACCGAGAGAACCAATGAATCAACCAATAGCCAAAAGAGGCCAATGCTAAAAGACAAAATTCCAAATGAGATCAAATAATCAATGATACAGAAGATAAGTATCACAAATGTCAAATGAAAATGAACTGAGAATAATCAATAAATAAGAAGGACAATAAGCATCATGAATGAAAATTGAGAATAATCCATAAATGGGAAGGTCAATAAGTATCAAGAATGCTAATTGAATATATATGAGAAAATCAATGAATGAGGAATGTAATAAGCATTATTAGGGTAAAAAAGAGTAACAGCAAACGGGAAAGACAATGAGTGTCACGCATGATAACATACGAACAATGAAGAGTAAATGAGTACTATGAATTTTTAATTGAAAGTGAATGGTATCAATCCATGAATAAAATCAATAAGTATCACAAATGTTGATTGAGTAAGACGGAAAATCCATACGTAACTTCCCAGTTGCTCTCTAGTTGGGTGGGAGAAGTAGATGAGACAATGGCTCTCTTGTTCGTCTTCCGAGAGGTTTTCTTTAAGTGATTGGTCTTCTGGTTTGAGTTTAATTTTTATAGCCTTGTCCTTGGATGACTTTGTTTCACTGTCAGCATCTGTAAG
>CP139502.1:185863609-186044268 GCA_021014915.2 Artemisia tridentata subsp. tridentata | reverse complement strand
TCTCTTTTTTCTGGCACTATGTGAGTACAGAAGCCCTTTCAACTCTTAAAAATCGTCGAACAAAGTAGAAAGGGATAAATGCCTTTCACAGCCAAAAAGTAGAATTTCGTACCCAAACTTCCTCATGTCACTACGGGAGAAATTACTTCTTCACCATTTCCTTTTTAAATTTTCCCCAGGGGAATATTATAAGCTCTCTCTAACCCAACTTCCTTAGTATATGCAATCCACCAGGAAAAAGGGCGGGCTTTTAAAAGGTTCCCGTTGCATACTTTAATTTGCAGTCTTCAAAGCATTTACTTTTAGAAACACTGATTCCATCTTTCAAACCACTGGGTTAGAAAGACGGCCCCTTCATTTTCTTTAAAAGGTAGTAGGTTTGTGTTCATGAACCCCTTGTAAGTGCGGGGAAACGGTTTTTTTAGACAGGTTACACCCCTGCCTGTCCAACTTCTGGTTGCTACCCACCTGCTTGCCCGATAAGCGCCACGGCTATCCCTTCCTCAATCAACTTCTGGATCGCGGATGGGGTAAATCTTTTGGGTGGCATAATTCTATCAATCATTAAAAATGTACAACACTGTAAGTATTTGATTAACGTAACAGAATCATAACACAAAGTAAACAACACAATGTACATATAATATGGCGTCCATTCAACACATAAATAGTACATCACCAAAAACATCATAGATTCGATACTCGCCATAAGTTTACAAGATTGCAAAAACAACTACAAGTTTATCATAAAAATCTATGGACTGAAATAGTCAGTTTAGTACGTACAAGGTAAACTACTACTACAATACCAAACTACTAAAAAAAAAGATGATCACTAATTTCTATTGACGGGTCTCCTCCGTATGCAGCCAAAACATCAATACTATCATAAAAAGCAAACCGCCACCCCGTAAAAATACGCCTACCACTTCCCTGGCATGGATCTCATGCCACAACTCCTGAATAAATTGCTTTGGGGGGGGACGCTATCAATTTTCAGTGAACACAACTCCAAGATCCAACCTCTCCACAATCCTCTGGACCTCTGTCATCCTCTGCTTAACACCCCTAAACGTTTCCTAATATTGTATCTACCACTTCTGTATCTCAACCTCGCCGGCCCCCACTTATACAACTCCACATATAAAAAACGCCTGGCGCTTCCTGTCACCCCCTTAAACTCCTTCTTCAACTCTAAGACCTCGATTGTCATGGACACAATCGTCTAGACATTGAATGTAACGAAACTGGCACCAGGAGATGTCCTTTCCCCAAGCAATCTGCTCGGCTCTGAGCTGGCAGGGGCAACTCACTGTGCCCGCTAAATACTCACCCATCTCAAATGTAGATGTCACTTCTGTAGCTAAAACGTGACCTAAGGCATCTTAGGTATCGGACTCGTAGGTAAAAGTCTAAAAATGCTGGTTTAGGGCAGCATGGGGAGAGCCTCCTGCTCCTCCTCCATCGGCTCCTCGTCATCATCATTTATCATCGTCGTCTTTATCATGGTCTCATCCATCTCATTTTTCATCCCTCATCATCATCCCCCATCTCCTCGTCATCATCCATCTCCTCATCATCATCCATCTCCTCATCATTCTGGTGAGGTACATCAATAGGGTATGGGTCCACCTCTGGACTCGGTGGTGCAAGGGGGTGATCAATGGGTGCATCTGGTAACTGACCGGTAGGGACTGATGTAGCCATAATACTCTACATAGAGTATCGGGACAAGTGTAAAAATTCATTTGGCTAGAATTTTTATAAAATAGTTTTATATGAAATGAAATAGTAGTGGAAAAATCCAAATATATGATAGTTCAAAGCATGCATACATAAAAGTTTTAAGTAAAGCACTTACGAGCGAAGTGGCATGGAGGGCTGATGGCTATCGATTTTGAACAAACATTTTGACTCACACGAAAATGTTTATTGTCGAGTATGATCTCGTTCTCTATAAACGGTGGCTCTGATACCATTCTGTAACACCCCCAACTCGAAATATGGCAGCGGGACTGAGCTTGGGGTGCTACGTAAAGTCACAATCACATAAAACGATCTCATAATGAGATGATTTTACAAAACATATCATTCGAATACAAATTCTAATGTTTAGAGTCTAAAAGACTCATATCACAAGTAGCAGCGGAAAATAAAGATAGTTTGCAGTGGAATAAAAGACACAGTTTTAAAAGATTATTCGAATGATAAAGATAGTAAGGGTAAAAAGTAAAGCCCAATGATAGCCATCCTCAACCTTCAGCCACTCCTGGTGCTCACATCATGCAAAATTACCTTAGATAAAACATGCTAAAAAGTCAATACAAAGGTTGAGTGTAATCCATAGGTTTAGTAAATAATAGTTGAGCACAAGATTTTAAGTTTGGAAGATATAAGTAACAAATACAAATATCGGGTAAGCATCACATAATCATTTGTTTCTTTTGATTGCTAAGCTCCTGACACTTAAAGCGTTAACCAGCACCAGTAACCCTGGCGTAAGTCGATAGTAACCGCGGAATTTCATAACATAATAGTTGCCCCCACATCTAGGTATTTTGGCAGATACCAAGTAAACTCAATTATAGTACATCACATGCTGACCAACCTAAGTCAACATGACGGGATGGTCAAATCCTATAGGCCTATAAACTACAATCGCGCTCACTCACAAGTGATTAATGGGTCATGATCGAGGGACTTGCTTTTGGAAAGGAAGCTACTTAGCATTATCGCATCAGTCAGGAATAGCATACCAATAAACAATTGTGCTCATAAAAATAAGTAAATAGCATGTATATCCCCCATGGGTTTATAAACAATTATGTAACCACTGTAAAAATTCCACATTATAATAAACTATCTTACAGAATACTTATCCTTTTTCTACGTGTAAATTTTTTTTATCTGATCGTAACTACTATCTAATGTGACGTAACTCACGTCCTCGATAAACGTGCTCTCACACGAACCAACATCAACTTACTTAATTCTTATTTTATATAAACATAAAAACATTATGATATCTCAATTTCCACTTTACGATAATTCGTTAACGTACTAATAATAAACGTATAAACTAAACATTTCTTATCTAATAGAGTTTCTACGAAACCCTAAATTATTATAACAACAATTGGGGATAACTAAACCGTAAAACACTAAAGGACAATTCATTTAAACCAATATACAAGTTACTAAAGCACAAAAACCCTAAATCCACTTTAACTCCCGAAACAAACCCTAATTTCATAAAACTATGATTTTATGTAATAAAATCACAAACCCTAATTACTATATATAATATTTTTACAAAATATAAATGTACAAGTCTTTCAAGGAAATGTACAAGTCATTTATGCATAAAACCTAAATATTAATAAAAATCTCATTTTAACCTTACATGTATTTATTTTAAAGCCAATTGTCCAAATATTTTATGTAGCAACTTTGAAAATAATTTCTTAAATTATAAGTACAAGTCCCTAACCCTAATGTACAAGTCTTTTATGCATAGAAGCCAAAAATCTCATTTATATAATTTTTAACCTAATAAAAATTTATATAATTAAAGTAACTTAACCAAACATTAAAAATACATTCTCTATATTTCTAAACCCCTAGTACAACTGTATTAAGCTCATAGTACAACTCTTCTAAGCACAAAACCATTTCCTTTTATTATCCCAATAATTCGACATAAATATAATTTAAGCAAACCTTAATTAAATTCTTAACTAATAATTACTTGAACAAAACCCTAAAACTAAGTTACTATTTCCCTAAACCCTTGAGTACAACAACCTATAGCCAAACTACCACTCCACAAAGCCCATTCGATCCTCATTTCAAATCCCTTGTTTGAACCAAACTATAAGCAAACCAAACTAATTCTTTACTAAACCCTAAGTAACTTATACACCATTCACTACCTCCTATGTCCCAAAATTCTCCACCTAAACATGTCTCCCTTAAGTAGGTAAAACACATGGTTTTTAAACAAACTGCATCACCACCTTCACAAAACCACACAACCCAACTCTCCCCTTCCATACATGTGTTCCTTACTACCTCACCATGTCCCCCCCAACTCAACATGATGACCTAGACACCCTTTCCTCCTTTCCCTATATTAACCAAACCCTAACTTTCTCACAATATACAAATCGACCTAGCCAAAAATCCCACATCCACACCATATTTTGAACCAAACCAAAACAGCCCAATACTCATTCACTACTGCTCCTAGAGTCCACATAGAAGCTAAATAGAAGTCTTGAAAAGGAGAAGAGCACTTGGTGTTTCGATTTCCAAACCATTCGACCCTATATCTCATAATCAAATCATAAAAGCCAGTAAGTATATCTACCTAAGGGAATTAAGTCCCGCTGCCATATTTCGATTTCCAAACCATTCGACCCTACGCACTCTTCACTAATGTATGATATGTTAGTGATGTTTTGATTTGTGTGCGAACATGTTAAACTTATTTGATAATCCCGAACCCAAAACCGAATTTAAACTAAATTGGGGAATCGTGTTAAAAGTTACTAAATACGGAAACCTTTTAAATATGGAAACTTACTAAGTATGGAAAGATTACCAAATATGGAAACTTACCAAATATGGAAACCTGCTATATATGGAAAGTTACTAAAAATCGAAAGTTACTAATTATAGAAGGCTACTTAATCTGGAAGGTTACTAAAAATAGAAAGTTTCTAAAGATAGTAAGAAACCTTGAAGGAGGAACCTAAACGACTATAAGTGGGAAACTCCTAAAATAAGCTGCTAAGTAATGCGTTATCATTAAATTGTATAGGTTCGGCGAAGAAGGAGTGATCCCTTATTTCCGGTGTGCTTCTTATTTCATTTGTTGATTTGCTAAGGTACAGATATTCCGCCCTTTCTCAGTAAGGGTATTTCATGACTTAATTCCCTGAGGTTGATATTCTTGTTTATGATCCAATTGGTATTCGTTTGGTTGTTTTGTCTAATGTGATTCGTTCATTATCTCCTATGAATTCAATACTTGAATCCTTTGATACTTTGTAAATCCAATTGATATTATAAATTCATGTGAAAACATTTTCTAAATATATCATGATAATGTTTTGAGAAAAACTATTTTAAAATAATTGCTATTAAACCGAGGCGATACCACTTTTATATGAAAGTTTAATGAATTTTATGAATACTGCTTTTTAAAGAATACGTTTATGAAAACAGTGTTTACATGATGTCCACAATTACTTAACCTATTTGTACTCTATCTTTTCCTTAAAGATTTCTCATGACTTGTACCCTTTGATATGAACCTTTGCTATGCACCATTTGATATGAGCCTTTTCTATGCACCCTTTTGATAGGAACCTTGAATTATGATATTTCTGATGACCTTAGATTCTGTGTCGTTACTATGACATTCTGTTTGACCCTTCAATTTGATACCCAAGCTATTAAGTGTTCTGTATCTGTATCACTAGTCATGGGGGTTCCATGACCATGTCATTGATGCATCAATGGCATGACTCTAGGGTGGTCGAGTGATGTTCCACCCCGTCCCTTTTATTATGATATATATATATGGCCACGATGAGTATGATTTCTGTAGGGGCGTATGGATGCATCCTAGATATGATCTGTTATGTTATAAGTTATGTTATGGTGACTGGTGCTGTGTGCAATACACGCCTTTCACAATTCTGGGAGCTGATTACTCCATTATGTTACTTATGGTTACTTATGAAGATTATGATTAAGATGTTATGATATGATATGTGTCTGGGCTTGTGGTAGATTTCTGACTACCTTTACACCTTTGATACATTTTGATATACCTTATGTTATTCCCCAATGCACCATATTATGTTTTTCTCCATTTCAGTTGACTTATGATATTTGTCCAGACGATCTTGACCTCTCATTCTTTTGACAGATGATATTCATTTCAGCAGGAGCTTGCGTTTCCATTTTCTTTTCATATATATGTTTGATCATTCTTTTGTTATATATATCTGTTCATTGGGCTTTTTAAGCTCAGCCGCATTTCTTTTCCTGCGGCATGTTTTAGGTTGGAAGCTGGGTTTGAGTGAAGAGTGCGTAGGAGCTCTTAGTGGACTACCCCGATGATAGATTCCCTTTGCAATTGGATTAGCCCCTGGAGTTATTTTTCCACTTAGATTTGATTCAAACTTGTATTCCAAATTGATAGTTATTATTGTTTAGATTTATTATATCCTTAGTTTCATTTTGAACCTTTGTAACCTTTATGTTTATAAGTCTTCCGCTTGCGTTGTACGTTCTGATTTGTCACCATAATGTAGCATTTTAGCCCTTGTCGGGTTGGGGTGTTACATTTCGAGTCTTTTTCTATTCTCATGACTGTGATGCTTGAAGTAATACCCCAACTTATATTCCGCTGCGATTATCGAAAAT
The DNA here is from genome assembly GCA_021014915.2 of Artemisia tridentata subsp. tridentata. Lineage (NCBI taxonomy): Eukaryota > Viridiplantae > Streptophyta > Magnoliopsida > Asterales > Asteraceae > Artemisia > Artemisia tridentata. Next base: position 186,037,830 of record CP139502.1, on the reverse strand, counting down.
GGGGGTGTTACAGATTGGTATCAGAGCTCATGGTTATAGAGAACAAGGTTCAAACCTAGACTATAACCGCTTTTAACAAACTTAACTAAAGTCATCCGTGCCACAACACTACTGAAACGCTACTTATACATGTTTATTTTTAATTATTTAGTTACATAGTGAAATATTTATAATTACCGGGTGGTTACAGGGTTATGGTTTCCCCTATCCATTCTATCCCTCTTATGTCAGACTCGGATATTGAAAGTATCACGACAGTACTGGACATCACGCCCATGCCTACATCTTCACCACCACCTCCACTATCATCTACAAGTTTATATTCCTCCATTTGTCCCATTTTGAACTTAGTGAAGAAACTAGGACCATTATCGCCTAGTATCATGTTTTACCCCAATCACCTACTCCCGAATTCCCTACTTCACCGCGAGTCTTTGAGGTGAGTGAAAGCTCGCAGACGACACAGGATTGGCAGTCGACCGTTTCCACCCTTCTGACGCGATTAGAACGGCAAGAAGAGCAGATCGGGACAGCTTTAGGTCATCTCAATGAGTTGCCTCTAGAACGCATTAAGGGTATAGAATATAGAGTTGAAGATCTAGTTATTGGTCAAGAGACCATGAAGCAGAAGACGGACGAGAATCGTGAGAAGGCAGAGAAACGTCATGAGCAGCTGAGACAGGAAATACCTATGATAAATTGAAGTTGATAGGAGAGATGATGAAAAGGAATGAAGAACTGATGATAGCTCAGACCAGGATCACAGTTCTGGAGACAGTAGTGGAAGACATGTAAGCCCGATACCAGGAGTATATTCAGATCCTCGTCAGCATGATCGTCGAACTGGAGAGTCGACTAGGAGGAACTTCTGGTAGCCACTAGATCAGATTGTTATCTATCAGCTTTTGTACTATATCTTGGCCATGGGATATGTGGTATAGATATGACGCTTATATTAATTTTGTTATATATATAACAAATTAGCAAGTTATTTATGACTACATGTGGTTGTGATTTTGTTGTATTTTGCTGTGCATGGTATCAATTGATGTGGCCCAGTGATGATCATTTTACATACATGTATGATAGTGTTTGGACATGTTGTGACCTTATGATTATCATGGATTTTACCTTGTTAATCTAACATGGTCAAATTCTAAACATGTGTTTTCTTGTGGTATTAATAGAAATATGCCTCGCTATTCCCCAGAACCAGCCATGTCCCAAGCTGCTATCCGAAAGCTTGTTGCAGATAGTGTTCCTGCAGCACTTGAGAATCAAGCAGCATAATGGCCCGATCTGGAAGCACTAGCAGACCCAATGGAGAAAGCAAGACAGCAATAGCTCGCAAGTGCACTTATAAAGACTTCATAAACTGTAAACCAACTTTCTTTAAAGGAACAGAAGAAGCAACTGAGTTGGCTAGTTGGTTTGAGTGTACATAAATAGTCTTTGTGAGAAGTGGGTGTACTGAAGACTGTAAGGTTACTTTTGCTACGGGGACTTTCTTGGATGATGCCCTGTCTTGGTGGACTTCTACCGCCCAAACTATGGGTGTTGAAGCAGCTCACCAACTTACCTGGGAAGATCTCAAAAAGAAGATGTTGAGGAAATACTGCCCCCGTACTGAGATTAAGAAACTGGAGGATGAGTTTCACCAGCTAGTTGTGAAATGAACTGATCTCAAGGCCTACAATAGGAGGTTTCAGGAACTTGTTATCCTGTGCCCAAATGTTGTGCCTGATGTTGAGAAAACATTGGAGAAGTATACTGAAGGATTACCTCGAAGTATCGAGGGAAATGTTACTGCATCCAAGCCTCAGTCATTAGAAGAGGCAATTACCATAGCCCAGCAGTTAATGGATCGCGAAATCAAGCGCAGTTCCACTCAAGTAAGTGATGATCACAAGCGAAAGCTTGATGATAGAAGGACTACCCATCACCACAACAACTATCAGCACAACCATAACAATCACCACCACCAACAGAATCGTCGGCAGGAGACTGTCAGAGCCTATATTGCCACACCTGCTGAGGGGAGTGGTTATATCGGAAGAAAACCATTTTGCAATCGATGCTCGTTGCACCACTATGGTCCATGCACTGTTAAGTGCGTAAAGTGTTAGAAAGTTGGACATCAGACCAAAGACTGTAAAGCAACAGGAGCAAATCCACAACCAGTAGCTATAACTTGCTACGGATGTGGTGGGAAGGGGCATTACAAGAGCCGAAGCCCGAAGCCGAATGCTAACCAGAACGATGGTGTCCACGGAAGAGCGTATGTGTTAGGAGATGGGAATGCACAGCCGAACCAAGACTAGTGCAAGAGAAATGAAAACTCATTAAGATCCCAACAACGTCAAACGATAACATCTATGTTTAAGCAGAAGAGAAATTCCTGTTGTAGATAAATAAACCGTAGTTAAAACTTCCTAAGTGTATTTCCTCTTGTACTCTACCTTAGTTATGATGGATGTAACCTAAGTGTAACAACTACCTTTCTACCGTATGAAATCTCTATCTTGTAGTATTTCTGTAATAATCACAATCTACTTTCTATTCCAGTTATCCTGTTCATAGTCCTTACACTAGTATACCATTAGGAATTTGACTAATACGATTCTCACACGAACCTTAAGATCTATTTCGAGGATATCCCATTAGTACCCTAGAAAATTCCCTAACTCATCACTATAATATGAATCAAAAAATTTCTTATCTTTTTGAAATATAATTATGTTGTTACTTTCCAAAAACAACACGTTGAACACCATCTAAAACTTTTTGGAAAAGCATAAATACCACAGTGACTAAGCCGAACATCACATCATTTGATCCTCAATTATACATAGCCTAATCACCTATGTATAATTTAGGAAGAATCATGTCATAAATGGAACAGTTATCTTTTCAGATTTTCTAATAACAATTTTCATTCAAAAGTAAAATATTGAAACAAAATAAATTGTTCATAAAACATCACTTTTGACTAAATACAATAAATACCTATGCCTATTACCCAACATCCCTAAGATAGGTAATTGACAAAAGTAAAAACATTAGAACCCTAAGAATCTACAAGAATTTATGGAAAACACGACTAGTGTAAATTTTATTAGAATCCACGAAAATTAATACATAGGGATATAATTAGTATCGGAAGTGCTAATGTTACAATGATTACAATAAAAGGCATAGAATCTTCAATAGGTTGACCCGCCATAGCAACAAAGACCACCACCAATCCAACAATAGCTAGAGCCACGACGGGATGAATCACATTGATTATCCTGCGCACGATAGCGAGACTAGATATTAGGCATAAGAACAAATAAGTTTTATTTCACTAAGGATTACAAAGGAAACACAACAAGAACTTATTTTAAACAACCCTAACCCGAAACCATTACCCCCATAGTTTGTCCACACCAATAGCGAGAACCACAAAAGGAATAAGGATCGCTAGAACGCAAACCAAGAATCCGTAATCTTCATTAGGAACGTACGCCAAATAAGTAACCGCAAGAACAACATAAACAATTGCTAGGAATGTGATAAGGTGCGGCATTTTATGGTTTTAGTGAGAGATGTATCTTTTGTGGAAGAATGTAAATTAAAATGGAGTATATATAGGAAAAACTAGCCGTTGGAAAACACTGTTCACGACACTGTTCATAGCCATTATAATGTACTATTTATGACCGTTAGAAATCACTATTCACAGCCTTGGATTTATTAGGTGGCAAAACATTCAAATTTATTTCATCTAGTAGGAATAAAACTAACAAAATTACATTCCCTTAAGTACTGAATGGAAATTCCTAGACAACCCTTTTGGACTAAAAATATAACCAAGGACAAATAATAAGACGATATTATAGGATTTATAGAATATAAAAACAAGATAATATTATATATAATATTATTTTTAAACTTTAGGCATTTTAAGCTTATCAAACTAACATCACCAACCAAATCGTAATACGATTTCCCATTCTCACACTCACTATCTGAATAAGTTAGAATCTAGGCTCAACTGTTTTTATACTTCACTTTTTCCCAACACCTCGACCAACACAGACTGAATCTCGGGACGAGATTCCCTCAGGGGGGGGGGGATACTGTAACCACTGTAAAAATTCCACATTATAATAAACTATCTTACAGAATACCTATCCTTTTTCTACGTGTAAATTTTTTTTTATCATATCGTAACTACTATCTAATGTGATGTAACTCACATCCTCGATAAACGTGCTCTCACGCGAACCAACATCAACTTACTTAATTCTTATTTTATATAAACATAAAAACATTACGATATCTCAATTTCCACTTTACGATAATTCGTTAACGTACTAATAATAAACATACAAACTAAACATTTCTTATCTAATAGAGTTTCTACGAAACCCTAAATTATTATAACAACAATTATGGATAACTAAACCCTAAACCATTAAAGTACAATTCATTTAAACGAATGTACAAGTTACTAAAGCACAAAAACCCTAAATCTACTTAAATCCCGAAACAAACCCTAATTTCATAAAACTATGATTTTATGTAATAAAATCATGTGGAAAACTAGAAGGGGGGGGGGTTGAATAGTTTTACATCTTTTAATTTTATTATGAAAACCTTTGTTTACTTTTTAAAACTTTGATTCGATCTTTATCTGAATTCAACTCTTGAATAATATGAACAAATATAAGTAAAAGTAAATAAATAATGCAAGTAAAGTAACTGAAATGAAATGAAGGATAGAGATTGAAAGATCAAACCACAACACGCGGATTTATAGTGGTTCGGCTACAAGGACAGCTTCCTTGCCCTACTCCACTCCTCGAGTCACCTACTCGAGAGTTCACTTCACTATGTCAACAAACTCCCTTATGGCGGAGAAACCTTACACACTTTTGCTTACACCAATTTAACGACACAAAGCTAGATGTCGAGTCCTAATCGTAGCTAGAACCAATCTCACAACTTTTACACAAATTCTTCACAACTTCTTCATACCTTCTTCACGACGGCTTCACAACTTCTTCACGACGGGTTCACAACTTCTACACGACGGCTTCACAACTTCTACACGACGGCTTCACAACTTCTACACTACTTCTTTACAACACCACTACTTACTTACACCTTGATCTACTTATTACAATTACACAACGCCTTAGAAACCAATGCTTAAGAATATATGATCAAAGGATTTAGAAAGAAATAAGAAGAGATTTAGAAGAGAAGGTTTGGGGTGCAAAAGGTGCGGAAAAAGTCAAGGAATGAACCAGTATTTATAGGCAAAGCTGGGGGGCTAGAGGAGCGAGGCGGTCCCCTTAAATAGGGGGCCGGTCCCCTTAATAATCAAGGGGGCCGACTTGTTAATTAAGGGGGCCGCCCAATCTGAACGTTGCCCAGCTTTGTCTTTTTGTGAGAAAGGTTTTTCTGGAACATTTTTGCCATTTTTGGTTGAAAATTTGAATTCATAAATTTATTATGGATTAAACATTTTCCTTTAATTTCCAAAAATGATTTTATAAAAGATATAAAATGTTTGTGTCATTTTATAAAAAATCTAGTGATTAAGAAAAAGTTCCTTTGATCATATAATGCATTAGGCATTTGTTTATTCATACCTTAAGTGATTGAGTTGTTAAAATAGATATTTACAACTAAATACTTGTTTACGTCATAATCTTTCGTTTAATGATTTTACATTTTGTGATTATCAAAACGTAGAGATAGTGAAAATAATCATTCATTAAGTAGAGATTAAAGCATACAACATGATTAAAACATACTAGAGTACATCATGATTAAAGCATACAACAACTAGTAAATCATCCAAAGAGTACATGAGTCTTAATAGAGCTTGCAAACAAAATGGTGGAAAAGATCATTATTGTTAAGCATTGCATATGCTTAATTTGGAGAAAATGAAGGTGGTGGTGAAATAGGGGAAGATGGTGGAGGTGGATTGGTTAGCATGTGTTCAATACATGAAAACATGTATTGCATTTCATCTCTAAGACCAAAGATGATGGTTCGGTTGTGGATACAACAAAGACAAGTATCCCCATGGGCTTCAAGTAGACTCCAAGGTACGGGATTGACAAAGAATGGTGTTGTGATTGGTGAGGATGAGAAGTGAGCATTAAGAGGTGTGATTGGTGAAAGGGAAATAGCAAGGTCGGTGGATGGAGGTTCTTGAGTTGTAGGTGGTGGTAATGCTCTTGGTGGTGGTGGCATTTGTGGTGATGATAAGTGGGAGTTGATGTAATCATTGATGGATGAGGATGAAGGTATGGAAGAAGAGGATGTGCCATGAGTGGAAGGTGTTTTGGATGGTGCATTGGGTGCACTAGGAGATGAGCATTAAGGTGGTGGTGATGGAGTGGTGTTGTCTTATTGAGTTAGATCAATGAAGAGTTGTTTAGGGGTATGATGACAATCTTTTGTTTCTTTGAAGTCCTAGAGATGGAGGTTTTTGGTGATAACATGGTGGATTAGGATGGTGTTTGATGGAGGTGAAGAGTGATGGGATGAGGAGTTATCACTTGGAGGGAATTTATAATATGAAAACATGGTTGGTTTAAGTAAGTTTTTGAAGTGTTGTTGTAATATTCCAAGATCAGTTGGGTTATTAAGAGAAATGGTAGCTGGGACTAGAGAAAAGGGGTCACAAGATGCAAAAGGAAACAGTAAAAATTACTGTCCAGATGGCTGGTCCCCTTAATTGTAGGCCGAACCCCTTAAATATTAAGGGGACCGCCTAGTAAAATTAAGGGGGCCGCCCATCTGGTGTTTTCCCGGCTACCAAAAATGAAAATTTTTCAGAAAAGGGTCAATTTTTACGGTGTATTTGCAGCAAGCTCTATTTGGAACATATACACTAAGAATGATCAAATAGTAACAAAAACATATTAAATAATAATGCACATATGTAAACTATCAAAATCATATTATAAGCATATCATAAGCATATCATATTAAAGAAACTAGTAATAAAGTTCTAACATGATAGTAGTTAAAGTCCTAGCACAATACAAGATATAACAAAATGAATATCAAATCAATATCACTACACATAATTGTCTAATAATATATCATCAATGTTCAACTAAACTCACACCAAACATATCTATTTATTCTTCCCAAGTATCATCCTGATGGCTTTTCCTATTGACTTGAATCCACCTCGAACCTCTTGATGCATTTGTTGAGTAGTGTTGAGCAATGAGGTTTGTCGTTCAAAGAGGAGTTGATCGGTTTGTTGGGAAGGAGAAGGAACTTGATAGTTGGTATAATCAAGTTCCGGAAGATTATCAACGAAGGTCGTGGGTGATGGGGTACTAACACGTGATGTGCCTTCCTCCTCATCATCATCTTCCTGATGAGATGTAGAACCACGAGGTGCGAGTGATATAGGGCTACAAGATTTGCCCTTGTCACTCCGAGATCGACGAGGTTGGATACGAACAAGAGGACGCAAGACCGGTTGAACGAACTCATAGATATCACTCTCAAGATGTGGGTAATGTTCCATGACATGATGATAAAGTCGAGTGAGGAACATACCATATGGAAGATTGGCATTTGGAGTGTTTTTGGCGGAGATGATACGATGAACAAAGAGATAAGCCAAATTGTATTGTTCTTCCGCAACAACACAATACAACATGTGGGCAATGCTCACCGTGAGGTGATCACGGTGACCACCGGTACCAAACGCATTCTCGCGAATGAGTTCTTCCCAACGCTTCATGTCGGGGCTTAATTCTTTAAGGAGAATTTGGTTTGCATGAATGTCGACATTTTTCGACTTAATTTTTCTGCTAGTCGTACCACGTTCTAGCTCAAGAAGTCGACGAATGTCGTCAGGAGTAGGAATCTCAGAATAGTATGGACCATCCTGAGGTCGATGTTGTTCAAGAGAAGAAAGATCCCACTCATTTGAGAAGACGGCTTGACCGTTGTGGGGAATTTTGAGGATTTGACCAAACTGAGCAAGAGTGAGAGTGATGAATTCGTTTTGGATCATAAAAGAGATAAGGATATAACCATAGTCATCGGTTTACACCGTAACTTGGCTATAGAAGTCAAGAACGAAACGAGGAATAATGGGTTCATTGATTTTGAAAAGACAATCGAGACAAACATTGGTGAACATTCGATATTGTCGGATTGATAGAAGGATGGATCGACAACTCTTCCCTCATGAATGTTTCTATTTTCAATGGTACGATAGAAACATGCAATGACGGGAGATATGCCGGGAGTAGCGGAGACTTTTGGAATGTATTGTTTGGTTTTGGAAACATCACCAACCGTGACTTTAGGCATTTTCACCTAAACAAGATAACAACAAGAAAATAAGATTAAGAAAAAAAATATGCATATGTCGTATATACTACTCATGTGGAACGCAAACATACTTCGACTCTAAAAATTTAATCCTAAGAAGTAGTTTACAATGTTCCTTGGTTTTAATTTTTAACTCGCTTAAAATGTATTTTATGATGTTAAGGAGTAGTTATAGAGATATTATGGTAAAGAACCAAGAACATCCAAACGCTCCTTTATACATCATAAGTCACTTTGAAATGTGGCTAGACGAACATTAGATTGTATGTCTAGCTATTTCTTACGAGTATTTATGTTAAGTAACTTATTTAAAAGATGAAAACGTAGATTTTGACTCAAAAATAACGACTAGTATCTCAATATACATATGAATTATGTATCTTGATGACTCAAAATCACTAGTTGCATGTTTATAAACTTGACAATTTGTTGTGAAATTTATTTCTACTTAATTTCGACGACTTTATGACCTAATCCAAACACCCTCTTATGTTTAATAAAAGCATTTTTCATGATTCGAAAAATATATTTTTAGGAATAAAGAGTTGTGATAATATAATGTGGTTAGTTTTAACAAGTGTTTATGGCATGTTTCAACAATTTGAATGAGAGTGTTTGGTTTTTCAAAATTTTGGCATGAGGGTTTTTGATTAATTAGTTTCTAGGTTAATTAAGCATTCTAATCCTATGGGGAGCATTTGGTTATGAAAATCCTAGACTTAATTTTAATAAAATTCGAGTTTCAAAATTTTGAATAGAATACCTAATTATGATTAGACTCAAAATTGGATGAAATTAAACAAAATGTGTGTTGGAAAACTTACAATATATGTTGTTAATCGAGTTGTAAGTGTTTGCCCTTTGCGAATTAAGCCCGAATTGGTGATTTGGTAATTGATTTTGGTGGTTTTGGGGTGTTGTTCTTCGTTCACAGCAGGTAGGGAGATGGAGTGTTTGAGAAATAGAGTGTTTCGAAAATTATTCAAGGAGGAAAAACGTATTTGGAGTATCAGATGGCCGGTCCCCTTAAACATTAAGGGGGCCACCCTCGATAACAAGCCGGTCCCCTTAAACATTAAGGGGGCCGCCTACCAAAAATTTGGAATTTTGCGAGTTCGTTTCTGTCTGTAAAATATTTATATTTATATAGATAGATTTATCATATATCAAAAATACGTTGGAGTGTATTGGCGCAAGGAGGTAATACTTGACATATTTTATTAACATTTCGTGAAAAAATATCTTGACAACTTTGGATAAAATGATCAAGACGTCAAGTTGACAAAGAATGAGAGTGAATGTGTATATATATGTATTTATGTAAATACATTATGTGTTAATGTGGACTTTTGAATGGTGTTGAGAGATGATGAGGTAAAGACGGAGATGAATGCTAACGGTAATGGGAGTTTATTTCATCCATAGTTTTCTCGCGCGAAGGTTCAAATTCTACTTCTATGTTGATCCACTCAACTCACTTCTCTTTATCACCATAAGTTTTGTGATAGTGGACATAGAAGATTTTCATGTTGAACGTTAGAGTTCAAGAAAGCCAAGGGGGGGGGGGGAAGAAAAGGTTCGAGATCGAATAATTTCTTTTAGTTCTAGATAATCAACTAATGACGTATCTAGGTTGTGAGAGGATATATATACTTATATTATATACTAATATTACTATACATATGTATATATATATTTAGATATATGTATAAAAGGATTACACACTATCAAGCACATAAGTATTAACTAAACTAAGCATTTTAGACTAATGGGGGCATGCAGTTAGCTAGTTCATTAATCTAAGCATATAATCTAGTAGAGAGCATGAAAAAGAGGCGTACCTTTTAGTCTTCAATAAATAGTCTTCAAGCACTTCAAAGCGTTTGTATTGACTTATAGAAGCCAATCATAGATGAGATACCGAATTTCCCGATGAGTTGACAATTTAGCCACTTGGTCCCCATTGTCTAATTTGTCCATAGTTGTTTGGTTGCATATATGGTGGAAGTATTCCCCAAGGATTGAAACTTGGTGGATTTGAATAATTCCACATTGGGTGACTATTATTTTGGCGGTTTTGTCTATTTTGGTTTCTTCTAGGTTGAGGAGTTTTAGGCCGAGGGTGAGGACTAGGTGGTCTTCTAGGAGGAGGTGTTTTTTACCTTAATTTTGGTTTAGAATATCCTACTTCGGTTTTTAAAGATGGTTTGTAGAAAATTTTTACTTCCTCATTACTAGCAATGGGTATTTTTCTATCTTTCATAAGTATGTATTTAGGTTTTGACTCTAAAGATTTTTTCTTACTAGATTCACATTCAAACTTTACATTTTTAGTTTCACTAGTTGAAGCCTCAGTTGAATTAAATCCTAAGCCGGTTTTATCTCCTGATACTCTTTGAACACTTATTATTTTCTTAAGTGAATTACTACTATTTTTGAATTTGTCAAGTTTGAAAATTTCTTCCTTAAGTTTTTCGCTTTCATTTTTAATCTCTTGACATGTTTTACAATCTACAAAAATTTCTTTGCCTTTTTCTAAGTTGTGTAGTTTAGTTTTTAGTTCGAGTATTTCGTTTTCTAATTGGTTATTTATGCGTTTTAGTGATTTGTTTTTAGTCATTACTTTTTGACCTAATTTGCATAATCTATTATATTCACTATCTAAGTCTTTTTCGTCTATTGATAAGTTTTCATCACTAAAGTATTCGGTTTTGGAATGTACCTCACTCGATGTCTTAGCCATAAGACACTTCTCCTCCGTTGTGGTTTCTTTCTCATCTTCATCACTATCACTCCATGCTCCTCCAACGAACGCCTTTTGATTTTGCTCCCTTGACATCATTGGACATCTTTCGATGAGATGATTTGGATCACCGCATTTAAAGCACTTCCTCTCGCTCTTGCTAGTTTTGTCATCTTTATTTCTTTGTAACGTTTTCCTTTCATCATGTGGTTGTCTAACGAATCTTCCTCGTCTCTTGAAGAATTTCTTGAAGTCTCTTACGGCCATGGCATATTCTTCGTCATCACTTTCGAAGGTTGAGCTATCCTCGTCACTAGATTCCTTCCTAGCTTTCAATGCAATTGACTTGCTTTGCTCTCTTTTTCCTTTGACCATCTCGGAATCTTTCTTTATTATTGCTTCGTAGACTTTCAAGTTGCCGATCAACTCGTCAAGTTGAAGAGTTGACAAGTTCTTCAATTCTTCAATCGCCGTAACTTTAGCCCGCCATTTTGGATGAAGACCCCTAAGAAATTTCCTAACAAAATTCTTACTAGAAAAACTCTCATCAAGTGCTTTTAAACTTGTGATGATAGTGTTAAACCTAGCAAAAGCATTATCAATTGATTCCTCTTCCGGAATCGTAAATTGTTCATATTGTTGAACAAGAAGGTCTATTTTATTATCTTTGACTTGACTATTACCTTGGTGGGTTATTAGTAAAGAGTTCCAAATTTCTTTTGCGGTTTCACACATAAAGATTCTTTCGTATTCTTTACGCGGTAACGCATTATAAATAACCATTTTTGCTTCATTATTTTTAGCAAGTTTTCTTTTTAAATCATCATTTTGTTTTTCAAAAGGTACTATTTCATCCTTTTTAGTTTCCGGATTATTTTGAATAGGTAAAAAATCACCATTAGTAATAACATGCCAAAGATCTAGATCTTTTGATTTCACATAAGTTTCGAATCGATTTTTCCAATAAAGAAATCCATCACTTTCAAATAGTGGTGGTCTTTGCATAGATTGCCCTTCTAAATATTTTTTGACGTGGCTCTGATACCAATTGTGGAAAACTAGAAGGGGGGGGGGTTGAATAGTTTTACGTCTTTTTAATTTTATTATGAAAACCTTTGTTTACTTTTTAAAACTTTGATTCGATCTTTATGTGAATTCAACTCTTGAACAATATGAACAAATATAAGTAAATGTAAATAAATAATGCAAGTAAAGTAAATGAAATGAAATGAAAGATAGAGATGGAAAGATCAAACCACAACACGCGGATTTATAGTGGTTCGGCTACAAGGACACCTTCCTTGCCCTACTCCACTCCTCGAGTCACCTACTCGAGAGTTCACTTCACTATGTCAACAAACTCCCTTGTGGCGGAGAAACCTTACACACTTTTGCTTACACCAATTTAACGACACAAAGCTAGATGTCGAGTCCTAATCGTAGCTAGAACCAATCTCACAACTTTTACACAACTTCTTCACAACTTCTTCACACCTTCTTCACGACGGCTTCACAACTTCTACACGACGGCTTCACAACTTCTACACTACTTCTTTACAACACCACTACTTACTTACACCTTGATCTATTTATTACAACTACACAACACCTTATCAAATAATTTACACAACTACAAAATAATATGAATGAAACTACAATACTTCTTCTCTAATAGTTGAAGGAGTATTCTTCTTTTGCACTTGGATGGTAGAAGCTTGTATCACTTAGAAACCAATGCTTAAGAATATATGATCAAAGGATTTAGAAAGAAATAAGAAGAGATTTAGAATAGAAGGTTTGGGGTGCAAAAGGTGAAAAAAAGTCAAGGAATGAACCAGTATTTATAGGCAAAGCTAGGGGGCTGGAGGAGCGGGGCGGTCCCCTTAAATAGGGGGGCCGGTCCCCTTAATAATTAAGGGGGCCGCCCAATCTGAACGTTGCCCAGCTTTGTCTTTTTGTGGAAAAGGTTTTTCTGAAACATTTTTGCCATTTTTGGTTGAAAATTTGAATTCATAAATTTATTATGGATTAAACATTTTCCTTTAATTTCCAAAAATGATTTTATAAAAGATATAAAATGTTTGTGTCATTTTATAAAAAATCTAGTGACTAAGAAAAAGTTCCTTTGATCATATAATGCATTAGGCATTTGTTTATTCATACCTTAAGTGATTAAGTTGTTAAAATAGATATTTACAACTAAATACTTGTTTACGTCATAATCTTTCGTTTAATGATTTTACATTTTGTGATTATCAAAAATATTAATAACGTGTTTAGGCATTATTTATATCAACAAATCACAAACCCTAATTAATATATATAATATTTTTACAAAATATAAATGTACAAGTCTTTCAATGCAATGTACAAGTCATTTATGCATAAAAGCTAAATATTAATAAAAATCTCATTTTAACCTTACATGTATTTATTTTAAAGACTATTGTCCAAATATTTTATGCACCAACTTTGAAAATAATTTCTTAAATTATAAGTACAAGTCCCTAACCCTAATGTACAAGTCTTTTATGCATAGAAGCCAAAAATCTCATTTATATACTTTTTAACCTAATAAAAATTTATATAATTAAAGTAACTTAACCAAACATTAAAAATACATTCTCTATATTTCTAAACCCCTAGTACAACTCTATTAAGCTCATAGTACAACTCTTCTAAGCACAAAACCATTTCCTTTTATTATCCCAATAATTCGACATAAATATAATTTAAGCAAACCTTAATTAAATTCTTAACTAATAATTACTTGAACAAAACCCTAAAACCAAGTTACTATTTCCCTAAACCCTAGAGTACAACAACCTATAGCCAAAGTACCACTCCACAAAGCCCATTCGATCCTCATTTCAAATCCCTAGTTCGAACCAAACTATAAGCAAACCAAACTAATTCTATACTAAACCCTAAGTAACTTATACACCATTCAATACCTCCTATGTCCTAAAATTCTCCACATAAACATGTCTCCCTTAAGTAGGTAAAACACATGGTTTTTAAACAAACCACATCACCACCTTCACAAAACCACACGACCTAACTCTCCCCTTCCATACATGTGTTCCTTACTACCTCACCATGTCCCCTCCAACTCAACATGATGACCTAAACACCCTTTCCTCCTTTCCCTATATTAACCAAACCCTAACTTTCTTACAATATACAAATCGACCTAACCAAATATCCCATATCCACACCATATTTCGAACCAAACCAAAACAGCCCAATACTCATTCACTACTGCTCCTAGAGTCCACGTAGAAGCTAAATAGAAGTCTTGAAAAGGAGAAGAGCACTTGGTGTTTCGATTTCCAAACCATTAGACCCTATATCTCATAATCAAATCATAAATGCAAGTAAGTATATCTAGTCTCATTTCAATACTTTTGTAAACTTTAAACAATCATAAAAACACTAGTAGATAACCCCTAATAGCAAGCAAGAGTTAAAACGCATGTTTTCTTTTTCTTTTTCTTTTGTCGAACGAGACCAAACACACCCTTAATATTTTTTTTTACAAATCGAAAGGCTATAAAATATGTTAGATATAGATTAAACATGTTCATAATACCGTTAACATGCAATAAAAACTAGTCCATAAACTCAAAAACCAAAAACACAATTCATTTTCTTTTTCTTGTTTGTGTCGCAAAATTAGCCCACTCGCCCAACTTTGGACTAAGATTTCAACCACCAAACAACCACTATAAATTCTGAATTTTGGCCACAATAAGGACCACCTAGCTAACTAATTGTAGGAAAAAGAACGTTGTAGAAACATTGCCTTGTCACATTTTTATTCGAGTTCAAAATCTGTCTCTCGCTACTGATTTTTAACGCACCCTTTATAATTATTTCAAGCTTTATAAGCTCGAAATATAAGCTAATAAGTCTTGAATAAGTTGTTTATTAACTTAATATAACTTTTATAAAAGAGTCATAGCAAATCGTCCCGTTTTCATAAACTTATTTTGCATAAAAATGAACCAAGGACCACGAATGAAAACAATAAAATGCTTGGAAGGTATTTTCTGCCAAAACTCCACCCACTTTTATAACTATGACTTAACTTGAATTCGGCCAAAGAGTTTAAGGGTAAAGTCTGCCAATTTTGAAAGATAGAGTTTTATTGGGCCAAAAATGTAAATATTTCAAAGTTATTAAACCAAGGACCATTTTTGCCAAGGATCTAAAGTTAAGGGTATAAAGTGTCATTTTCGAAACTACAGGGGTAAAAACTATCATTTCACCAAAGTTAAAGGGTAAAAATTGTCATTTTATGAAAGTTCAGGGGTATAAACTGTCAATATATGAAACTATAGGGTAAAAAGTGTAATTTTATATAATTATTATTATTAATATATTCTAAATATATTTATAATTAAAACTAATAAAAACTAAATACATTTATTTCAATAACTAACAAACGGAAACATAAAAATGAAACATAAGATAAAATCTTTCCAACTTTTGAAGAGACTTCATGTTGTATCAATTAAACATTTATTCGACAACCAAAAATGTTACGAAACGAATATTAAAAACTTATATATTGGAATACGATTACTGAAACTTGACATAACAACCCAGGTTTTGTGCCGGAGACGTTTATCAACTCTATTTAACTTTGTTTTCCATCCAGACTGCTAAGGTGAGTTCATAGTCCCACTTTTATACGTTTTTCAACTTGTGGGGAGATGCATGCTACAAAACCGAACACAAGTATTTTTCTGTATGCTATCTTGATTGATATTGCCTAAGTTTAATTGTTGTCTCTAAAAGACCATCTATCTTGAACCATTAATCACTTGCGGGTGAATGCGAATATAGTGAATAGATCTATTGGTAGTTGACGTCCCATTTGTGTTGCTGGACAAGTAACCAAATGCACTTTATTTGAGATTAATAAAGAGTCCGGCAAACTCCTACTCGAGGGCAGTATTACTATATTTAGTTATGTAGTAATTACATCCATAGTTAATTGTTATGATGTCCATCCTGTTAACGTTTGCGTGTCATGAGACTTAGGGTAATATATTGAACTGCAATATTACTGATTTACTTTCTACTTAGCTTGTGTTCAACTGATTTTAACTTTAAACGCTATGGATTCACTCAACCTTTGTGTTGACTTTTTAGCATGTTTTATCTCAGGTATTTAGAAGCTTGATTTGGCACGGAGTAGCTGTGGACTTTTCTTATAAAAAGAGTGTCCATTTTGTTATCATTCAATGAATAATGTAACTTTTATAACATATTTCAAAACTTCCCGCTAAGACTTATATTATGTACTCTGATTTAAATAAATGAATGATAACAATTTTATTTAAAACGTCTCTTTTCGAGTCGTTTTCTATTCTCATGACTGTGATGCTTGAAGTAATACCCCAACTTATATTCCGCTACGATTATCGAAAACGGGGTTGTTACAATTTAAAAATAAAAAGTGGAGCTATGAATCACACCTTAGTAGCAGAGAAACGAGATATCATAATATGATCAAATGGGATAGCACAACAAGTGAACCTCAACACAGCCTAATATATGAATAATATGTCTCAGCAATAACCTTAAAGT
Source organism: Artemisia tridentata subsp. tridentata (assembly GCA_021014915.2). Lineage (NCBI taxonomy): Eukaryota > Viridiplantae > Streptophyta > Magnoliopsida > Asterales > Asteraceae > Artemisia > Artemisia tridentata. The sequence continues at coordinate 186,021,119 of CP139502.1, read as the reverse complement.
GATTTATAAAACGATACTCGTATTTGAAATGAAAATATTTTATTTCAATGGTGTTTGAGTTAAATAAAGTTTAAGACTCGTGTGGATACGAGATGTTAAAATAATAAAAGTCGGCAAACACAAACGGATACAAATAAAGAATAACGAAGAGAAAAGAGGAATTAAAATTAAGAAAAGAATAATAAAGAAAGACAAGACAGAAAACATCAATAGATTGTTTCGGTGCTTTACCCATTTCCCTAAATAATTGATGAAATATCGAAATTTCGGAAGAAATTATATAAGTATCGAAAAGGTTTTTAAGATATTTGAGTAATCATAAATGATTAAATTATAAAAGGTTTTATCGAAATTTGGGCATGATGCGCCCGTTTACAAAACATTTCAAAGTCATTACGACTCCTGAATACAAGTTTTATTGCCTCATTTTACAATTTAAATATATATAATTGGACACTATCATTCGCGTATATATTAGTTATTAAGTTTATCGACTATTTTGTTTATGTTCGGGTCCAAATATGTTAAGCTCTTATGAGTCTAACATACTCTTCCGCCTCGTTTACCAAAATCATCCATATGCTCATTGGCTAATACCGTAAATCCAATAACGTCCAATTTCATCCAAGCATAGGAAATAATAGTAACCAAGTTCAATGTCCAAATTATATTTCATGTTTTCTAAATTAATTAACTGAAACAACATATTGAATAACGAATAACAAATAAATGACAAAATAAACAAATAAAATATATTATGGCCCAAGTGTATTGGGCTTTGGCCCAATACTCGACTTACACTCTATTGGGCTTTCCTTGGGCTTTCGGGCCCAAGTTATTAACACTTAACCTTTTAGGACTCATCTGAGTCCAAACCGACTCGACACCAACCCGAGGTTTTCAAACCTCGAGTCTTACACGGTCGAGACTCACTTGAGTCTCGAATAGACTCATTCCAACTAGTCGTGGCCCCTTTTGGGTCACGGCTTAACCACACTTGACCAAATCAACCAATAGACCTAATGAGTCACGGCTTGAGTCTATTCGAGCCAAAGGCTCTCGGCTATAGCAACAAGCCAAACCAAATCCAAATATCAACATAACATAACCATGCCATGCCGTGACTCATTTGAGTCACGGATCGAGTCTTACCCTAGCCAAAGGCTTTCGGCCAAATCAATCATCCATAATTCCAAATCCAAACCAACTTCCAACTCAAGACGACACAATCTCTAGGAAATGAGTCACGGCTCGAACCCAACTCGAGCCATAGTCTCTCGGATCAATCACAACACAACCAAAACTCATCCAAAATCCAAAAACAATTCAACAAATCAAATCAAATATAATAATCTATCCTAAACACCACGAAAATCCAACAAATCCAAATCAAATTAAATACAACCAAACTGCCTAAAATCATAACTCTATCCTAAACCCTAGAACTCGCTGTGACTCACTGAGTCACGGTTAAAGCTTCATACGAGCCATGGGGCTCTCACCTGCAACCGCCATGGGCCAAACATCGAGACTACACGATTCCAAATCCAATCCGAGCTACAACAAATAAATAATAAACTAGAAACAAAAGAAATAATAAGAATAAACGACTCACTCCGAGTCAACACGAGTTGACTCGGTGAGTCACACCAACTCGGACTGAGTTAAGGGTTTCAAGGCGTAATATGTTAGGTCCACACACTTTTCGTTAAAATCAAAAGGTTTTATAAACATTTATTCGTTTATTATTCGGTTTTAATAGAATATATAAATTAGTGTTTGAATAAAAATGGTGAAAAGAAGATTTAGAGCGCGTGGGTTACTGAATCGAAGAGAGAAGGCTCGGTGTGGTGGTTGTTGCTGACTGTCGCGGCGGTGGTGGCGGTTGTGGTGCTAAATGAGCTCGGATCGAGCTCAAACTTTCTAGAATAGATGTGGGGCTCGAGATCTATCGATTGATGTATTATGGGGTTTCGCCGAAAAAATTTTCGGCGACGGTGGTTGCCGGAGGAGATGGCCGAAAGGGATGAGAGAGGGAGGGAGAGAGTTATGTGAGGGTGTGTGTTTATAATGAATAAAAAATAAAAATTTGGCCTTTTATACCCAGGCAGGGACTAAACCTGGACAAAACAAAGTATAGGGTGCGCGGGGGTATAAACTGCCAAGTGGGTAAAACTTTTGCCATAATCATTGTGGGCCCATTCGACGTACCAAACGGACTCGAAAAATTATGAAACTTGCGCCATTGTTCTCGAAATAATTTTTCTGATAAAAACGAGTATAAATATGCATAACTTTCTCGAAATCAAGTTAGTTGGCAAATTCGATTCATTTCGTGTTTTCTAGGTTGTGCTCACATAATAAGGGACTAAGGTTCACGTTTCTCAAGATATCTTGCGTTTCTCAAGTTCAAATAAATTCAGAAAATGTTCAACTGCTAAGGTGATGCAAAAATAAATATTTGGCTAGTAAAAATTGTTTGGAAAATTATCGGATGTTACTGTATTATAGAAGTCAAGAGCTTATCGGGTCTGATGAAGGTGGGACCAAAGATAAAAGTAATGAAATTCAATCACTTCATCAATCACATTTATATAAATGTTGATATGTGTAATCTAATTCATCTTTCGGATATGTGTAATAACTTAACTTGAATTCTGGTATAATAACCTGAATTCTATTTAAATTGGTGGATACATTAACTGTAAAGCAGTAAAGTGTATCAATGATGCAGTAACATTAATAATACTGCATCACAGATACCTATTTACTACATCACAGTTAAAAGCACTATGCATCACAGATACCTATTTATTACCATGATAAAAATACTGCATCACAATTAATTTTGAACTGCATCATACTCAATTTTATATAGCAAAAACTTTTTATGATACTTTAAAGTTTTGCATCACAAAATAATTTTCAACTGCATGATTATTAAAAAGTTCTGCATCACAAAAAAAATTTCAACTGCATCACATATATAATAATAACAAAAGATTTGGAAATGAATTCTATTTAAATTTTTGGATTTATGAATTTTATTAAAAAACTGTAAGGCAGGAAAGTGTATCTATTTACTGCATAATAATACTGCATCACAGATACCTATTTACCGCATCACAGTTAAAATAATGCATCACAAATAATTTTCAACTGCATCATAGTCAATTTTATACTTCATCACAATTAAATATCAACTGCATCACTATTCAAGTTATCATAATCTCTGCTGCATCACATATAATTACTTATTGCATCAAAACTTACTGTTGAACCTGGTTTCTTTGAAACAGAAAATGGATTTCCTGAAGGAATTGTGGATCAAATGTTTACTGAAGAAGCTGATTTAACTTTAAATAACCTAGAAGGATTTATACATCAATTTTTTACCGACGAAGCTTCAAAGGAAATTCTAGAAATTAAAGATGATTCAATGCAAAGATTTGAAATGGCACTAGTTGACTCTCTTCTGTAACTACCATTTTTGGCTACACAAGAAGAATTGAATAAAAAAGGTCCATTCTTGTGTACCCATGAGAATTTGCAGAAAGAAGGTTTAGTAAGTGACATGAGAAAAGTTGCTGAAAAACAAAATCAAGTAATCCCAAAATCCTATAATAATATAAAGTTGAAATTGGTGAAAAATAGTTCTAGAGTGTTTCAAGAACATTCTATGAAATCAGGGTTGCCTTTTCAAAAAGAAAGTCACGAAGTTTTAGTAACTGAAATTCCATTCTCTTCTGAAAAAGGGACAACTGTGTAACAAACGGTAAATTTTCCCACTAATATTTTAATAATAAATGTTAATTTATTATTAACTAACGATAAAATTAAGCATTTATGTGCTTGCATAACTATTTCGGGAGGCAAATTCGCACACTGTAACACACAATAGCCCACAAAACTATTTAACCTCATCAGAAAAGTGAATTTCCCATTTGCCGACATATACAGACCTCAACATAATAAAAACGAGAGGCTATCTCATTTTTCCTGAAAAACGACACCACACGCGTACCGATACCACATTAGTAGCGGTTTAATTTTATGATTTATTTTCAGAGTCAATAAATTTTATTTATATACCAGTTTTATAAAAACGTCTCCAGAATTATATTTTTCGCGTTTATACCAAACCAGGGAACCACGATTACACCTTAGCTCAACAGGACACGGGGTACACAAACTACACTATAATACAATAAAACAAGATCTATATTTTTTTCCTTATCCTTTCTCCTCTGTATCCCCGCCATACATACATCCACCCTTATTTTTAACGTCTTCCCTCTTGGATCTTCTCCCCAACTCCCCAGACCATCTTCCATCACCATCACTGCCATGGATCTATATACCTTTCTCTTTCTCCCCAAAATAGTGTCGCTCTCATGTAACCCTTCCCCATGGGTCAACTGATATAGAAGGGAAAAGATGACGAGGATGTAGAACGATTGTGGCTTCAAATGGATACTCCTCAATTTCCAGGCTCGAAAGAAGGTCGAAAACTTTCCATAGAATCATCTTTTTATTGTATTCGAATCTCAGTGGATCCACACACTCAAAATCACTCAGAAAGTCTTATCAAGATCAAGGATTCAAAGGGTACTGACTCTCATCAGAGGTGTGGAATAGCTGGGGTTCGGATTTGAGTTTGTTTGATTCGTATTTGGGGTGTTAAGTTCCTGGTCCTTCTTGTTGTCCGCCGCTATTGTAAGGGTTATAACCTCTTTTTCATTATAAATACTTTCGTTAAATCAATTGTTATTTGATGTTGTGACTGGATTCATTTTTACGAGTTATGATAGAATGGTTGTTTTAATTTGTCGATTTCTAAACCTACAAATGGTTATGTTTGTTGTTGATATCAATTCGGTGTGGCTCACAAAACTTAACCAAAAATCTAAGTATTGGCTAATTATTGGAAGTGTCTTTGTTAGTTTGTGTTTGTTCGGTTTTTGGCTCAATTCGAATCGTTGTGATATGGTTAGAAGTCAAATAGGATCTTGGGTTAAAGGCTTAATGTAGAGCCTGTCAAAAATTCTCTTGAGTCGTGTATAACCTTTGGGTCGAAACACAGTGGTGAGACTTTGGCCTTTGTTACTCACATGTTCGACCACGATTAGCAGACGGTAAAATAGGTTGTGTTGTAGAGTGTTTTTGTTGTGGTTGAAACCTAAATTTGGTTTGGGTTAGTTAGTTGCGTTGTGTTGTTTTGGTTCAATAAAAACCACACCCACAAGGGTGTGTTATGGTTGGCTTTGTTTCGGTTCAACCTACACTAGGCAACAACCCATATAGGGTGTGTATGCCTCGGTTTGAGTCTTGTTGGGTTTAACGAGATGACCCCAAACCTGCTAACCTAGCAGCCTAGGTAAAATGGTCAACACTTTGTTGTGTGGGTGAGTTGTTCGAATCACACTTGGTTCAAGGACAACCCACCTAGGGTTACCTTGGTTCGAGTCCTACAAGGGCACCCCAAAGGGTGTGTTGTTTGTGCAAGTCTAAACTCAAAACACCAAAGGGTGTCAAGTCGTTTCGACCACAAGGGTCTTAGATCAAGACCTGGGAAAAGTATTGCATTGTGTGGTGAGGTCACGGTGTCGAACCCAGCCAACAGCCCTCACGTGAGTCCTCGAGTTCACATCGTAGAGTGGTGTCGAGCTCGTCCCTCGAGCTCGACGTAAACCTTGTACTAGAACACGTTCGGTGTCAAACGTTGGCTATATTTCCCAGGTTATTCCACAAGTCCTAGTGGGCTTGTGTGTGCGTGTGTTAAGTATAAACCGAAGGCCTAATTAAGTGTATATAATACTTTTGGAAGTCGAAGCCCATCAGGCCCACTCGGTGTATTGATTGGATACTCCAGTCCAGTCCACAAACCCCCCTGGCTTTATATTAGGCCAGAGCCCAACAAGGGGGATAAAGGGGTGCATCGGTATTAAATTTTCCGACTATATATATATGACTAAATGAAAAATCAATATCATAACCGTTGTATGAATGTGTGTACCAACGTAATCTCGTACTCGACTTATTTCATAACTCAATCCCGACACTTTTTTTTCACGTAATCACAAATTTCGCCACAAATCACAACAAGTTGTGAAAACATATATTACAACACAAGACACTATATATACGTACGATTATAAACTTTTTTCATACAATTGCAACTTATAAACCCTAGTCAAAACTAGACTTGTAAATATTTAACCTACTTATATCGCTTATTAAATTTGTAAACACTAAAAATGGTATTTTAGAAAACCTACTTATGTTTTATAACATTTATATAACGGCTATTACATGAACATACATTTTTGTAACACATAGTTACCTCGAGAAACCAACACATATGCACGGGTCATGCCCGAATTCAATCGAAATAAATATACTTATCATGTTTTATCAAAATTGACAGACGAAACGCTTTATATACAACCTCTATAAACTAGTTTTTAAATTACAAATCATTTAAATAAAACCATTACTTATGCATAATTATTCATACACTTCAAAATAAATAACTATTTATATACTCTTATAGCCACTATTTTTATATACCCTTAATAATAAGGTTCACATATCCCGACAACGTCTAGTATTATTCGTAACCACTTTTCGTACGTCGTCTTTCGGTTATTGTCGAACCGGAATCTTATTTGTCCTTGATATTTTTATTGTCATACACTATGCACTTCCAAGAGCCAATACCTACAAATACTTAGAAAATTGTTTTAAACTTAAATGCTGCTACACAAGCAACAATAACATAAACACTTTAAAACTCTTGAATTAAATTTCATGGAGTCTTAAACTTAGTCTGTGAACTAAAACATGCCTTACTAATCTAGGTCGCGTGTTGGTGCCGTACACTCTCTGATTCACTTCATTCACTGTTTACTATATTGAGGTGAGTTTATAGCCCCACTCTATTTATACTCGTTTTACAACTATGGGGTGAGAAACATGCAAAACATTTTCAGGACCACAATAATGTTTTATTTTCTCAAAACTATTACGTAGTTAGCCTAAGCCCCGGAACCCACTGTTATGCCCACTCTCATGAACCGTTAATTCCCGCTGGGAAGCGCGATTGATATAAATAGATCTATTGGGGTGACTCCCCCGTTCGGTTGGCCAGACAGGTCAATGCGAGCGTATACCAAGTCGGACTACGAGTGTATTAGGTTAAACACTTGCTATGGGCCCCTGATTATTATTTATGTGCTATAATGTAGCGCACTATTGGTCCAAATTTATTATTTTACAACTTCATTTGAGACCTATAAACTCACCAGCTTTTTTGCTGACTTTTAGCATGTTTTTCTCAGGTGCTTAAGCTGTCTGATTTTTGCAAGGTATTGGCAAGGTATTGCTATTCATGCATTACCAAATTTATTATTTTACTGCTTTAAATTGAGAAACAAGATATTGCTATTCATGCATTACCAATTAGAATCGTTCCTCCCTTATCACCAAAAAGAGAAAAGCATGAAGTAAAGCCTTCTAGTTCAGTGATATCTCCATTTTACATAAGAAAAGTGAATGTGAACATGAAATTTACTGAAGAAGAAAAGAAAGTAATTGAATTCTTATGGAGTACCAGCAACGATGGAAGGTATGTTCAATTTCAAAAATTTCACTGCATCACAGTATATAATCTTTCTGCATAAATGTTTTAAATTTACTGCATCACAAATTTATATTCTTTCAAAAATGTCACTGCATCATAGTTTATATTCTTTTTGCATAAACGTTTTAAATTTCACTGCATCAAAGTTTATATTCTTACTGCATAACTTTTTATTTGTACAGTCAAATCGCTTTTAAAAGAAAAGGTATGGAAATGGAGCGGATGTTTTTTGAAAGCCTTTATCCCAGAGTTGAAGTTGCTTGCAATCTAATTGACATATGGAGTCTTGTACTAAACTATGAAGAGATAAAAAAAAGACAAGCTTGCATGAAATGGAAATGTATATTGTAATACCTCAATGCTGGTGAGTGATTCAAATATTCAATATAAGTAATTGAAAACTGAAAATTTATTATGTTTGATAATGGTTAAATGATTAAACCAGCCTCATTACCTGATGGAAACTGGAACGGAAGAAGTAATGATAAGAAGATTGATAGATGAAAATATGAAAAATGTTTTGAGACAAGTAAATCGCAAGATTTTAGGTGATGTTGATTTGGTAAGTAAAAATACACATTTTCTTACTAAATTTGATACACATGTGCTTTTAATTATAAATTGTTCAAAAATGTTGATAGCTTAAAATATGTACAGGTTTTCTTCCCTATGATAAAGATTTCAGAGAATGCACATCATTTCCATCTCATCTGTTTTAATATGAAGACAGTAGAAATAGACGTCATCGACAACATAAATAATGATCTTGAAGATATAGACACAAGGTATGGTCCTTATGAAAATCTTGTGGTAAGTACAATACACATGTTTTTGATTTTTTGTTTGATGCACTATTTATAGAACTGAGATGCAATACATATTTACTTGTCGATTATAAATGAGGTTAAGAGTATGATTCTTGATATTTTTTTATTGATGCACTATTTATTGAACTGAGATGCAATAGGTTTTAATGCTACTGCTTAGCGTAGGTTGTTTTATGTGAGTGAATTATACTATGCGTATGATCCTTTATATGTGTCAATGTATTTGATTGCTTGGATATTTGCGTGATGCACTTGAAAAATGAACTAAGATACAGTATAATACAACTGTTTTTTCTGACTGCATTTTATAATTTTGACAGATAAAATCATTTATTGAGTACCTGAAAAGAGTAAACCACCCCAAATATGATGAGTTTTTAATGGTTGCACCTAAAATAATTAAAATGGAATGGAGGACAAAAAACAACGTGACCGACTGTGGCGTGTTTGTAATGAGGCACATGGAAACATACGTGGGTCGTGGTATATTTTTGCATGAGTTAAAGAAGGAAGTCATTGGACAAATAGTACAAACAAAGATGCTGCGTGCAAAGTATCTAGCTGAGATTATTCTTTTGGAAATAAATGAAGAAAGGGAACAAATTTTGAAAGAAGCAGACGCATATGTGAAGAAAATACCAAAGACTTTTAAAATCGTAACAGATGAAAATATCAAAGCGCCTCAAGAAGTGTTCAAAAGGATGAATGACCGTGTGAAGAAGGTCTTCGACTATTAAGTATTCTTTGATTAGTTTAAATACTTAGTTTAAATACTATTGGATGTTTCAAATTCTTACTTGTGATACTTTGGATTACTGAATTTAATACTTTTAATTACTGATTATATTTGAATATCCATAGATATTTATATACTGTGCCACACTGATATCATAATGATATAATTCTACTGCATCACAATGTAAAAAATTACTGCATCACAATGTAAAACCTACAAATAAAAAATAAAAATATCATTTATGAGTATATTTAAATATTCATACCATGCATTCTAGTTTTTCCATTCAACACATACATTCTTATATCAAAGAGGTTGATAGTTTAAATGTTTGTAAGATTTTGAGGATAAGAAAGAGAAAAATTATGTGTATATTATTTTTCATTGTGATGCAGTAGTTTTTACATTGTGATGCAGTAGGTTTTAATATTGGGCAATTTGTTATTTCTATAGTCCAGCCCATTAAGAATGAGAGAAGTTCATGGATTTAAAGATAAGAAAAGGATAAGAAAATGTGATGGATAGTTTAAATGTTTGTAAGTATTTGAAGATAAGAAACAAAAAAATTATGAGTATATTGTTTTTCATTGTGATGCAGTAGGTTTTAACATTGGGCAGTTTGTTATTTCTATAGTTCAACCCATTAATTGTGTGATGCCCTTTATTTTTTGAAGAAATTGTTCACCATTGTTTATTCTTATAGTCCAGCCCATTCGTTATTGTATAGTAAAAAATGCAACTCCTTTTATGAAAAAATTATATTAAAAAGAAGTGATGCAGTAGATTTTACATTGTGATGCAGTAGGTTTTAACATTGGGTCATTTGTTAATTCTGTAGTCCAGCCCATTAAGAATGAGAGAAGTTGATAGATTTAAAGATAAGAAAAGGATAAGAAAATGTGATGGATAGTAAAAATGTTTGTAAGTATTTGAAGATAAGAAACAAAAAAATTATGTGTATATTGTTTTTCATTGTGATGCAGTTGGTTTTACACTGTGATGCAGTAGGTTTTAACATTGGGCCATTTGTTATTTCTATAGTTCAGCCCATTAATTGTGTGATGTCATTCGTTATTCCTATAGTCTAGCCCATTCGTTATTGTATAGTAAAAAGTGCAAATCCTTTTTTGAAAAAATTGTATTAAAAAGTGTATCTCCTTTTATTTCCTCTTTCAACTTAAAAATAAAAGTGCAACTCCTTTTATGAAGAAATTGTATTAAAAATTGTTCACCCGATCGTTTTCCCTCTCTCTCTTCTACTTCCACTCATTTCTCTCACTATAAAATAAAAACCCTAATAATCAAAACACGATGACTACATCTTCAATGGGGATGACGATTAAAAAACAAGCTAGTAAGTGTTGAATTAATCGATAATCATGTTTTACTGCATTGATTTGTTATTTGTATTACTAAAACAGTTTTTTTTTTTTTTTTGATAAATTTAGAAAATAAAAACAGTAAAAAGATGATTGACGCTGCTGATAGAAGAAAAAAAGATAAAATAACAGTTGATTCGGAAAAATCGATTACGAAAACATCAAGTAAGTTTAATTTTAATTTATATACAGTATATTTTAATTTGTAGCGTATGAATATAAGGTAGGTTAAATGTAGTTTGTTTAATGCACTAGAAGTGGAATTGAGATGCAATAGCTTTTATTTTGTGGCATATGAGAATAAGTTAGGTTAAATATGTAACACCCCGAAAATCGTAATGAAGCAGCGGAAGTCTAATTTGGGGTATTACATCTTAGATCGTAGTCATAATTATAGAAAACGACTCGAAAGAGACGTTTTGTGAAAATTTGTTATCATTCATCAATTTAAAATCAGAGTTGTCAACAACAGAATCATAATATTTAAAAGTACAAAATGAAAATGTTTAAGATGAATGAAAACATTTGTTTTTGGACATCGTCCAAAGGGGGCCCTGTTCCACTCCGTGCCATTAGCTTCGTTAGATACCTGAGATAAAACATGCTTAAAATGTCAACACAAAGGTTGAGTGAATTCACAGTGTTTTATTTGTAATAGTTTGAACACAAGGTAAATAATAGTGAAAACAATGATATTGCAGGGGTAATAAATAGATAAATATTGCACTAAGCCTCATGAAACGCAAACCTTAACGTGTAGGGGTAGTAATAATAAATATCCCAATCATAGCAATGATATGGGTGATAAATGCCCTGGTGTAGGAGTTTTGCCATACTCAAATTCGAATAAAGTGCATTTGTCTATCAATCCGGCTAACACTATGGCTATCTATCCGGCTAGTACAAATGGGATGTCAACTTCCAATAGATCTATTCACGAAATTCGCGTTCACTCGCAAGTGATTAATGGTTCATGATAAAGGGACTTTTAAATTGGCTGGGGTAATAACTTAGGCAAATATTTCTTAGTAATATCAATCAGGGAAGCATACAGGAAAAATACTTGTGTTCAGGTTTATAGCATGTATCTCCCCACGGGATTTGAAAACATAGTAAAATGTGGGACTATGAACTCACCTCAGTAGTAGTAGTAATCTGGGATGTAATAGTATCAATTGGTGTGTAGTAACTCCAACGCGTGACCTAGATTAGTATGGCATAATTTAGTTAACAGACTAAGTTCAAGACTACACGAATTTAATTCACAAGTTTGATGTTGTCATTGCTGGTGTGGCAGCATTTAAGTTTAAAAATAGTTTTCTAAGTATTGTAAGTATTGGCTCATGGAAGTGGGTATGTAAGGATCGCGAGCAAATAGCAAGACGAGTAAGTATTTTGATTTGGCGATGACCGAAGGACTAAGTATGGAAAATAATTACATTCATATATTAAAATTGAGTTATAAAGGTGTTAAATATATATATATATATATATATATATATATATATATATATATATATTATATATATATATATATATATATATATATATAATTATATATTGATCAAAAGTATATATCTTAGTTAACATTAGTAAGTATTCATGTTTTAATTTTTCTCACAACGCACATGCACCTATCGCTTGAAATAACTTCTTTTTCGCAGTATTCTTATTTTACAAGATCGCGTCGTTTTAATATTTTTATTCCGAAAACATATAATAATTGTTAAACTTTAGTTGCGCCAAGTTTCTTTGTCGAGTTAATATTATGCAAGTGACGCATACATATTTTTATGAAAATTGTCGAGTAAATTTTATGTGATTTTTCTATATGACGAGGAGGGGGGTTGGGCTGCGGCCCACAGACACACAACAATTTTGGGCTGTCTATTTTATAAGAGCCGCATGGGCTTTGGCCCACTATGGCTTTGTGGCTTTGGGCTGCTGCGAATAGGAGAGAACCCAATGGGATTTTGGGCTTTGGCCTATTTAGTGACAAAGGAAATAACAAGAGTAGCAATAGATCCAGTAACAATGAAACACAAATTGTGATATCAAGGCAGTGACAAAGTTTAATAGATTGTTTGAGATTTACTCAACGCGGATTTTTCTACGTAACTACGGGACTCTTTCTCGATGCATTTTGACTACTAAAATGAGACACAAGCCGGGTCAACTTCCTATGTTGAGCTCGAGTGGCTTTCACCCATAGTCTCTCGGTTTTATATAAGTCGAGTAGAACACAAGACTCAAGTTTGAACCAAGCGCAAACACACCCGAACATAAGTCATAGTCGAAACTAGTATAACTACAACGTGGTCTTACCTAGTTTACCACTTGCGACCATGAAGACTCGCGATCTCAAAACACACTCGAGTGAGTACTATCAAGCATCGAACACTAATATAATCCACCTTGAGCGTAACACGGGTTTTCGACACAACTTATAGCGAGGAGTTAGTAGGTAGTTCAAACGGCAAAAGGACCAAGAATTTTGGGAGCTAGCTCTACTCGAATTCGGCTCGGCATTTTTACAAACACCTTGCGGGCAACATTTTTATCTACTAAGGGTTGTCGAATTTGACTCTAACATAACCTCAACTTAAACCACTTCACCTCCTAGAGCCAACATTAGTTTCAATCTATTATTTCTAATGATTTTTATTAATTCTAAAAATGTTCTTACCACACCATAATAATCGCACAGTTAGCAAAAATAAATAAAATAAAATCCAGTCGATTCATTTTATAACAAATCAATAGAAAATGGAATATATCAATAGTACCATAACTACAAAACTCATTCACGGTTCGAATGAAGAAAGGAAGAAAATATTAAAATCTTACAATTAATACTGATGACTAACAAGGAGGTCGAAAGTAACCCGAATTCGTCTTCTCCACGATTAATCCACCACAGCCTCCAATTCGAATCACGACCTCAACTAGGATCTTGAGAACTTCTCAGGTTTTTAATGTGTTTGTTGCGGGTGTGATTCGAATAGCTCTCAGGCGGTGAGGATTTATGGAAACAATGGAGTTACACTCCATCTTACTTTCGGTTTGTGGGGAGAAGGTCCTTCCTAATCGGTGTGTTATCCTTATACTTATGGCTCCTATTCTTATGTTACCTCGTGACTAAGAATGGGACAAGGGTTTCCTAGGTCAATGATATTAATGGGGATGGTGATGGTTCGGTGTTGTTTGGGGAAGAGGAAATGGCGACAAGAATTAATAAAAGGAAATGGAGAAAAGTAGAAGCAGGAAAGTAAAAGTGGTGGGTTGACAAAAGTAAGTGAGTAGGCGTAGAAGCAGAGAAAAAAAAAAGAAAATATAGAGTCCTTTTGGGGAAGATGGTGTGCCGACAAAAGTGAAAAAGAAAGGAGGTAGCAGCTATGTATTGATAGGTTTTATTTATTTAGGAGTAGTGTTTTAATTTAAAATGTAGTAGTGTAAATTTTTTATAAGTGTTTGAAGGTGTAGTGAATAATTTAAATACTCGAGTCTCGCTAGACAGTGTCGGTTCTACCTCCGTTTAAATATCTCTAACTCGAGAGTTTAGAGTCGTCAAGAATTATTTGTTTTTATTGCTAAGTTCGTATTTATTTTTATGGTTCGTTTTGTACGTTCTTTGTTTGATTTATTTACTCATGCCATACTATCACAGTGTCGGTACGCGTGCAGTTCCAGTGAAAATGGAACGTGAGTTTTTGTCACAGGGTTCGTTTTGTAATCTCACTAGTTATTTCTCAGTAAAAAAATATATAGTAATATTTCGAATGCAAAGGTGAATAAAATAACTTGATTAAAGTTCATAATCAATTGCTTCGGGTTTACAGAAAGTTAATAACTCGAAAATTTTCGGGTTATTACAGTACCTACCCGTTAGACAGGATTCGTCCCGAATCCTAAGATGTGGTAGTGGTCGGGGTTGTCTTATCGAATAGGTGAGGGTATTTAGCACGAAATTGGTCTTCGCGTTCCCAGGTGTACTCTGGTCCTCTCTTAGAATTCCATCTAACTTTGACAATAGGAATACGGCTTTGTTTTAATTGTTTGACATCTCTATCCAAAATCTCCATTGGTTCTTCGACAAAATTTAGCTCATCGTCAAGTCGAATTTCTTTCAAAGGTACGATCAGGGTTTCATGAATATCATAAATCTGTGGGGGTAACCTACCCGTTAGACAAAGGAGTTTGTTAATAACAAATTTTAACAATAAGGGTTCCGGTCGAGAACTTGGTGAATGTAGAGAAAGTTGCTAATCTTCAGCTTTTGTAGATGGTGAATCAGTTTGTTTTAGGATTTATAAATAACTGCTCCCAGCATAACATGATCCCTCCTGAATTAGACATAGGTAGCTAGGCTATGTATAATTTAGGAACAATGATGTGATGTTCGGTTTAGTCGTTATAATTCTCAGTGTTTAAATAGATTCAACCCATGCCGTTTACAAAATGGCAATTTAAGGAAAGATGTTATGATTGATAACAAATTTGTTGATAATATGGAAATCAGAAAGGAATAGAAAGTACAATAGATGGGGAATTATCACAGCAAGTTGTTTATAGAACAGAAAGTAGTCTTAAAAATCCGGATACTAGGGATGTCGTAGACTTAGTACAACATAATACATAAGGGAATAGGACTGCTAAATTCTAAACTTCATCAGTCCGTCGCGTTGTTGAGGTCCTGGTGAGCTTCTCTTCCCTCCAACATATATGCTCTCCCGCGAGCACCTTCGACTTTTTCCCACGGTTCTGAGGGCATTCGTTCCTGTAGTGTCCACGCTCCCCACAGCCAAAACAAGTCACTACTCGCTGTAAGTCGTTCCCAGCAACGGGGCCTCTATCCTTGCAATTCTTGGTCTGATGGCCTACTCTGTGGCAGCTTCCACACTTAACAGTGCAAGGCCCTGAGTGATGCCAATTGCACTGATCGCATAGTGGGTGGTTCCCAGCATAAACTCTGCCTTCTGTTGGTGCAGCCATATAAGCCCTTGCGACTTTTTGCTCTCTGTTTTGTTGGTGGTGGTGGTTGTTGTTGTTGTGATGAGTGTGGTTGTTGTGATGCGAGCTGTTGTTGTGGTTGCCTCTACGATCATCAAATTTTCTTTTATGATCGTTGCTTCCCTGAGCCTGATTACGCCTGATTTCCCTTTCCAGTAATTTCTGAGCAGTCTCCATGGCTTCCTCCAGTGTTTGTGGTTTGGACACCATGACATATCCTTCTATGCTTCTGGGTAATCCTTCAACATACCTTTCCAGTGTTTTCTCGAAATCCGGCACCTTAGTTGGGCATAGTATGGAGAGCTCTTGGAATCTCCTATCATAAGCCCTAAGATCATATACTTTTACCATCAAGCGGTCAAACTCATCTTCCATCTTTCGAATTTCGGTGCGAGGACAATACTTCTTCAACATCTTCTGTTTAAACTCAGCCCAAGGAAGTTGGTAAGCTCTATCATTACCCATTTTATGAGCAGTGGCGTTCCACCACGATAGTGCATCATCTGTTAGAGTGCTAGTAGCAAAGGCGACTTTGTAATTTTCGGCACAACCACTTCTTGTAAAGACAGTCTCTGAACGCTCAAACCATCGAGCTAACTCTGTCACTCCTTCAGTACCTTTAAAGGTTGGCGGTTTGCAACTCATAAACTCCTTGTATGTGCACTTGCGTGTTGTAACTGGCTCGCTCTCGGCAGTGGGCCTTGTTGCACTGCCGGTAGGAGTTGTGGCTGCAGCTTGAGCTATTAATGCAGCGGTCACGCTTTCCGTGATCAATCGGCGGATCTCCTCCGGAGTCATGATCGATCCGGCGACTGCTTCTGTAGTTCTGTTGCGGGTAGCCATGTTCTAACAATGACACAAGAACATATATTTAGGTTTCACGGTTAATATAATCAAGTGAGGTGTCATAATTGTCCTCATAATAGTAGCATACAACATCCTTATAAACAAAATCATCATAATTAATCATCACGACATGTCTGAATACAATCACAACACACATGGAATAATATGGTGACGTATAAAAGAAAATCACAACACATAAACGAAGAAAGCAACCATAACATAGATTAATATTGGTACATAGTAATCATAACTAACCATGAGTTTTAATAATTTGATACATTGTTTCTAAAAGAACAATACAATACAAAATTATTAATGCCACGCTGGGCAAGTTAAGATGTCACTACTACAACAATACGTGGCTAATCTATGAAGTGCCGGGTGCATCTCCAGGTTCGTGCTATAAACCTCTAACTATCTCAGCCAAGTCATCCATCTCTATAAAACGCCTTTGGAAATCCTGGTTTATACTCAACTGTGCTGCCAACATAGCCTCTAAAGCGGTAATCCTCTGACTCTGGGTTCTCTCAGTATCCTTGGCTGTTCGTAGGGCTCTCTCAACATCTCCTACCCTACACTGTAATCCCTGGACTGTCTCCTGGGCTATCGTCCGCGCATGCTCAACGACATCAACTCTGAAACTCACATCAGAGATCTCTTGTCTTCTGATGTTCATCCTCCTGAACAATATATGGAGGTCTTGGTCGTACGACTCAAACTGATCAGCTGGTAGCTCATCGAGGTGCTCGGAGTGAAGCTCTACTCTTCTAGTCAGCGAGTCCAAATGGTTCTGCATCTGAGCAACAACGCTCATCTCTGTGTCCTCTAGTGGTGTCCTAGGGTATGGAGTATCCGAAGACTCGAATGATGATAAATGAGACATATAGTCCCAGGTCTCCATGGTGGCAATGCGATCCTCTATTCATGGTATATCTCTCCACACCATGTCATCCTCTGTCTCCATTTGAGTTCTCCTGGAACTCTGGTCAACCTCGAATGTACTGGGCACACCCTCCAACATCTCGTTATTTTGAGGCATGACGGCTCTCCCTGACGGTGGTAAGTGGATAAGTGAGTGTGGGAGTAAGGGAAAGAATAATGTCGAATCGGGTAACGTGGACGTGGACTCCGTTAGCACATAAGAATCATCTGAGTTTGGTATGAGTTGGATAACTGAGGAAGTGCGAATAGTACGGGGAATGGTTTCGGTAGAGTAAAGTGAATTAAAAGCCATGGTACTGTAATATCCCGATAATAACAAGTGTAAGTTAGCTAATAATAACAACATGCATTAGTTGTAATAGCATTCGCAGGTGATAAAACTGATTTGTTATGCATAATCTGCCAAGCAAATCTCGATGCTATTTTCTATAGTGATAAAATTCGTTTGTCATGCATAATCTGCCAAGCAAATCTCAATGCAAAAGTGTAGCAAAGTGTTGGCACGGAGGGCATAGGGTGGTAAGGTTTAAAATGGTCCTTTTAGAAATCACGGTTATAGTCCAATGTTTTTGAAAAAAGCATTTGGTTCTCTATAACCATGGCTCTGATGCCAATCTGTAACACCCCGAAAATCGTAATGAAGCAGCGGAAGTCTAATTTGGGGTATTACATCTTAGATCGTAGTCATAATTATAGAAAACGACTCGAAAGAGACGTTTTGTGAAAATTTGTTATCATTCATCAATTTAAAATCAGAGTTGTCAACAACAGAATCATAATATTTAAAAGTACAAAATGAAAATGTTTAAGATGAATGAAAACATTTGTTTTTGGACATCGTCCAAAGGGGGCCCTGTTCCACTCCGTGCCATTAGCTTCGTTAGATACCTGAGATAAACATGCTTAAAATGTCAACACAAAGGTTGAGTGAATTCACAGTGTTTTATTTGTAATAGTTTGAACACAAGGTAAATAATAGTGAAAACAATGATATTGCAGGGGTAATAAATAGATAAATATTGCTCTAAGCCTCATGAAACGCAAACCTTAACGTGTAGGGGTAGTAATAATAAATATCCCAATCATAGCAATGATATGGGTGATAAATGCCCTGGTGTAGGAGTTTTGCCATACTCAAATTCGAATAAAGTGCATTTGTCTATCAATCCGGCTAACACTATGGCTATCTATCCGGCTAGTACAAATGGGATGTCAACTTCCAATAGATCTATTCAAGAAATTCGCGTTCACTCGCAAGTGATTAATGGTTCATGATAAAGGGACTTTTAAATTGGGGGGCTAATAACTTTGGCAAATATTTCTTAGCAATATCAATCAGGGAAGCATACAGGAAAAATACTTGTGTTCGGTTTTATAGCATGTATCTCCCCACGTGATTGAAAACATAGTAAAAAGTGGGACTATGAACTCACCTCAGTAGTAGTAGTAATCTGGGATGTAATAGTATCAATTGGTGTGTAGTAATTCTAAGGCGTGACCTAGATTAGTATGGCATAATTTAGTTAACAGACTAAGTTCAAGACTACACGAATTTAATTCACAAGTTTGATGTTGTCATTGCTGGTGTGGCAGCATTTAAGTTTAAAAATAGATTTCTAAGTATTGTAAGTATTGGCTCATGGAAGTGGGTATGTAAGCATCGCGAGCAAATAGCATGACGAATAAGTATTTTGATTTGGCGATGACCGAAGGACTAAGTATGGAAAATAATTACATTCATATAATAAAATTGAGTTATAAAGGTGTTAAATATATATATATATATATATATATATATATATATATATATATATATATATATATATATATATATATATATATATATATATATATATATTGAACAAAAGTATATAGTTTAGTTAACATTAGTAAGTATTCATGTTTTAATTTTTCTCACAACGCACATGCACCTATCGCTTGAAATAACTTCTTTTTCGCTGTATTCTTGTTTTACAAGATCGCGTCGTTTTAATATTTTTATTCCGAAAACATATAATAATTGTTAAACTTTAGTTGCGCCAAGTTTCTTTGTCGAGTTAATATTATGCAAGTGACGCATACATATTTTTATGAAAATTGTCGAGTAAATTTTATGTGATTTTTCTATATGACGAGGAGGGGGGTTGGGCTGCGGCCCACAGACACACAACAATTTTGGGCTGTCTATTTTACAAGAGCCGCATGGGCTTTGGCCCACTATGGCTTTGTGGCTTTGGGCTGCTGCGAATAGGAGAGAACCCAATGGGATTTTGGGCTTTGGCCCATTTAGTGACAAAGGAAATAACAAGAGTAGCAATAGATCCAATAACAATGAAACGCAAATTATGATATCAAGGCAGTGACAAAGTTTAATAGATTGTTTGAGATTTACTCAACGCGGATTTTTCTACATAACTACGGGACTCTTTCTCGATGCATTTTGACTACTAAAATGAGACACAAGCCGGGTCAACTTCCTATGTTGAGCTCGAGTGGCTTTCACCCATAGTCTCTCGGTTTTATATAAGTCGAGTAGAACACAAGACTCAAGTTTGAACCAAGCGCAAACACACCCGAACATAAGTCATAGTCGAAACTAGTATAACTACAATGTGGTCTTACCTAGTTTACCACTTGCGACCATGAAGACTCGCGATCTCAAAACACACTCGAGTGGGTACTATCAAGCATCGAACACTAATATAATCCACCTTGAGCGTAACATGGGTTTTCGACACAACTTATAGCGAGGAGTTAGTAGGTAGTTCAAACGGCAAAAGGACCAAGAATTTTGGGAACTAGCTCTACTCGAATCCGGCTCGGCATTTTTACAAACACCTTGCGGGCAACATTTTTATCTACTAAGGGTTGTCGAATTTGACTCTAACATAACCTCAACTTAAACCACTTCACCTCCTAGAGCCAACATTAGTTTCAATCTATTATTTCTAATGATTTTTATTAATTCTAAAAATGTTCTTACCACACCATAATAATCGCACAGTTAGCAAAAATAAATAAAATAAAATCCAGTCGATTCATTTTATAACAAATCAATAGAAAATGGAATATATCAAAAGTACCATAACTACAAAACTCATTCACGGTTCGAATCACGACCTCAACTAGGATCTTGAGAACTTCTCAGGTTTTTAATGTGTTTGTTGCGGGTGTGATTCGAATAGCTCTCAGGCGGTGAGGATTTATGGAAACAATGGAGTTACACTCCATCTTACTTTCGGTTTGTGGGGAGAAGGTCCTTCCTAATCGGTGTGTTATCCTTATACTTATGGCTCCTATTCTTATGTTACCTCGTGACTAAGAATGGGACAAGGGTTTCCTAGGTCAATGATATTAATGGGGATGGTGATGGTTCGGTGTTGTTTGGGGAAGAGGAAGTGGCGACAAGAATTAATAAAAGGAAATGGAGAAAAGTAGAAGCAGGAAAGTAAAAGTGGTGGGTTGACAAAAGTAAGTGAGTAGGCATAGAAGCAGGGAAAAAAAAAGAAAATATAGAGTCCTTTTGGGGAAGATGGTGTGCCGAAAAAAGTGAAAAAGAAAGGAGGTAGCAGCTATGTATAGATAGGTTTTATTTATTTAGGAGTAGTGTTTTAATTTGAAATGTAGTAGTGTAAATTTTTTATAAGTGTTTGAAGGTGAAGTGAATAATTTAAAAACTCGAGTCTCGCTAGACAGTGTCGGTTCTACCTCCGTTTAAATATCTCTAACTCGAGAGTTTAGAGTCGTCAAGAATTATTTGTTTTTATTGCTAAGTTTGTATTTATTTTTATGGTTCATTTTGTACGTTCTTTGTTTGATTTATTTACTCATGCCATACTATCACAGTGTCGGTACGCGTGTAGTTCCAGTGAAAATGGAACGTGAGTTTTTGTCACAGGGTTCGTTCTGTAATCTCACTAGTTATTTCTCAGTAAAATAGAATATATAGTAATATTTCAAATGCAAAGGTGAATAAAATAACTTGATTACTGTTCATAATCAATTGCTTCGGGTTTACAGAAAGTTAATAACTCAAAAATTTTCGGGTTATTACAATAAGTTAGGTTAAATAGAAATGCATACACGACTACACATAAAAAACGCACTCAACGGTGGTTGTTGGTGATGTTGGCACCTAGACCTGGTGCTTGCGGTCGTCTTATGGTGGTGGCACCGTTTGGTGGTCGGTTTGTATGATGTGTATAAATGAGATTGTATGCTTTACAGTTTCTATGATGAAGAGCATAAGTTAGGTTAAATGTAGTTTATGTGATGTGTGAAAGTGACATTGTTTACTATGATGTACTAGTACTTGAGTAATTGAGATGAGATGCAATAGCTTTTATGTACTAGTAGTTGAACTAAGTTGTAGTGTTTGGGTATGAGCATATTCTTTTTAGATTAAGTTGTATTTAAATTTTATACAATATAATGTATGTTTAATTTGCATGCTTTAAATATGTTTAAGGTGATGATGAAACCGACAAAGAAGATAAGGCTGCAGATAGAAGAAAAAAAGATAAAATAACAGTTGATTCGGAAAAATCGATTATGGAAACATCAAGTAAGTTTTAATTTTAATTTATCTACAGTATATTTTAATCTGTAGCTTATGAGTATTAGGTAGGTTAAATGTAGTTTGTTTAATGCACTAGAAGTTGAATTGAGATGCAATAGCTTTTATTTTGTGGCATATGAGAATAAGTTAGGTTAAATAGAAATGCATACACGACTACACATAAAAACACACTCAAAGGTGGTTGTTGGTGATGTTGGCACCTAGACCTAGTGCTTGCGGTCGTTGTATGGTGGTGGCACCCTTTGGTGGTTGGTTTGTGTGATGTGTATAAATGAGATTGTATGCTTTACAGTTTCTATGATGAAGAGCATAAGTTAGGTTAAATGTAGTTTATGTGATGTGTGAAAGTGACATTGTTTACTATGATGTACTAGTACTTGAGTAATTGAGATGAGATACAATAGCTTTTATGTACTAGTAGTTGAACTAAGTTGTAGTGTTTGAGTATGAGCATATACTTTTAGATTAAGTTGTATTTAAATTTTTTACAATATAATGTATGGTTAATTTGCATGCTTTAAAAATGTTTAAGGTGGAAACCGACAAAGAAGATAAGGCTGCTGCAGCAAAGTGGAAAGAATTGTTGGTAAGTATGGTTCTTGAACAATAGACAAAAAAAAAGCTCCTGGAAAAAAAAAAAAAAAAAAAAAGACAAAAAAAAAGCTCCTGGAAAGCATGCTAAACATACTGAATGCACCACAAGTAAAAAGAAAAAAAAGGGTAAAAGATCTGCGATAGGGATGGATTCAGATTCAGAAGAGGCTGTCGTCATAAAGAATGACCCAAATCTATCAATACAAGAATGTCACCGAAAAGATTGAAAAAGGTTCTTGAGTCATTGACAACTCCTCAGGTGGAGGAGTTAGAAAAATGGGATTTGGTGATTTTCATAAAAATTTCAATTTTGATTCTACACCAACTGAATTAGGTATGTGGATTGTTAGAAATTTTGATTGAAAAACTTGCTCGATAGAAATGAAAGATGGAAGGAAGATTAAAATTACTCGATAATTAGTTCGGGATATGCTTGGAATCCCAATGGGGGATATAAAATTTGAAGCACTTGAAGAAAAAAATCTATTCGAAGAGACTACTACAAAATGGAGAGAACTAATGAAAAGTATTGTTGTTAAAAAAAAAATTAATATATCAAAGTTGGAGGAACATTTGTGCGATCTAACAGAAGTTGATTGGGATTTTCATGTTTGTTTCCTTGTCCTCTTCTTCTCTATATTTGGCCAAGGAAACAAAGATGGGTAGGTAAATGAGAGAATTATACCAATTCTCTTTAATACTGATAACGTTTCACAAATGGATAGGTGCTCATATGTTGTAGAGTGTATAGTGAAGGAGTGTACTGGATTTAAAGCACACTCATATTTCAGTGGACCATTACTTTTGATGGTTGTAAGTTTTCTATCTTTAGTTACACTAATAATAAAAAGTATGATGTACTAATTATGACATTATGATGCAGTTGATATAAAACATTGATGCACTAGATTTGACAGTTACTATCATATTTTTAATAATTATTTATTTGTTGCAGATCATATACGTTAATTCAACGATATGTGAGACTATAAAAGTGGAAAAAACTGTTCCCGCATTTAAGGCATGGATTTCAAGACTGTTTTTTAAAAGACAAAAAGAAGAAAATGAATTAGGTTTTGTTTGTCTACCAATTGCAGAAAATGTGGAGGTGATTGAACCTCCGATGGAAATGACTTCGAAAAAGAAGAAATTGATTAAAAAACATAAGAAGAGTGTAACATGTATAATCAATAACAAAATTTATTACGTTTTGTAAAACTTGTTTATTTCTAATTGAATTCTATGTTGATGTACTAAATGGGATGAAGAAGAAAAACTTGGAAGTCAACTACATACTACAGATGTAGCAAATAAAGAGTTCAGAGCAAAATCTATTGAGGTATTATTAATTAAAAAACATTATACATTGTGATGCACTAGAGTTTTAACTGAGATGCACTACCTTTAAACTTATAAAGATATGATGCAGTACTTTTTGTACTATGATGCACTATAATTTTGTTTTAGCTAATTTTGTTTGTTTTAAATATTTAGGAAATGAAGGGGATTATAAGAGACAATCTAGTGGTGTGTAATCAGTTGATGTTGGATACTGATTACAAGTTGAGGATAGCTTTGAGATTAAACCCTGACGACGAGGAGTTGAAGCAAATGGTTGAAATAAGAAAGGACTTGATTGCTGATTCATATAAAGAAGATAGATTTGATGATAATAAGGAGAATGTTAAAGATGGAGATGATGATAATGATGAAAACGGTGACGAGAATGATAAAGATGTAGATGATGAAGATGATAATGATGAAAACGGTGAGGAGAATGATAAAGATAAAGATGATAATGATCAAATCGGTGGGCAGAATGTTGAAGATGGAAAAAATGATGATATCGCTGGGGACAAAGGTAGAAATGAAGAGGGAAGGAAAGATAATTTAAATGAGTCACCAAACAAGATAGTTTTGAAAAATTTTGCTGGATACAAGCATGATTTGGTTGATGTGAATCCTAAAGAAGATGTTTCTGAATCAATAGATGAGGATGAAGGTCAAGGCTGTGCTGTTGAGTATGATGACGTGGTTGATGACATGGATAATGATGTAGGTGAGGAGATGGAGGTGGTTGATGACGTGGCGGTGGTTGATGAGGGGGAGAATGTGAAGGGAGGTGAGATTCAGTCAAAGCTGCAGAATGATGATCTTGAAGATATTGTATCTTTGACTGAATCTCAGGAACCTAAAAGAAGAAAACTAAATCCTGAAGAAGATGTTTCACAATCTCAGGAAATTGGAGGCGAACCAAATATGATTGAAAGTGATATAGTTGACAAACTCATAAAACTGCCATTGCTGTCTATTGGTATAACAGAAGCAACAAAAGGGTTGGTTGCTGATGTAGTTTCTGTTGCGCTAATAAATTACATTCCCATAGAAAAAATTGAAAAGGAAAAAAGTGTTGCTGCATCAAAGGGAAAAAAGGCAACAACCAACCAGGAAACGGCAAAAAAGGCTCCAACAAAAAATTAAAAATCTGTCAATACACTGTCATTCTTTGATAGATAAGTAATGATTTACAAAAGATAGCCTGAAGCAGAGATGAAACTAGTTGAATACTTATGGAGTGACACATGTCCTGAAGGGTAAATTTTATTTCAAAAATATTTCATAATTACTGCATAAATATGTATCTGTTGCTGCATCACAATTAATATTGTACTGCATCAATGCTTATATGTTACTGCATCAATCTTACATGTTACTGACTCTTAAATGTGCAGTGATATTATTTTCAGTGGAAAAGGATTAGAATTAGAATATGAGTTTTTCTTGAGCCTTTATCCTGAAATTCAAGTTGCTTCAAGTATAATTGATGTATGGAGCATTATACTAAACGATGAAGAGCAATTTAGAAACAAACTTTCAGGAAACAGATATGTTTACTGTAGTACAACAATGCTGGTGAGTAATTCATCTATATAAAACATTTGATGTTTATAAGAATAGCCTAATTGAATGTTTAACATTTTTAATGCTTATAAAACATTTCATGTTTATAAAAACAACCTCATTAAATGGTTGAAGCTGGAAAGGATTTTATGAAAAGAAGAAAATTTTTTGATGATAATGTCAAGAGTGATTTAGAAATTGTAGAATTGAAGGATTTGATTGATGTTAGTATGGTAAGTAAAAAATAGATTTATTATTTTTAGTGATTATATTTTTATTATGAATTTCAATAATGTTAATGCATTAGAAATGTCTACAGGTTTTCTTTCCTTGTATAAAGATTATAGAAAATGGATCAAATCATTACTATGTCATATGCTTTAATCTAAAGAAAGGTGATATAGACATCCTTGACAACTTCGAAAACGGCATTGAAAACATCTCAGATAGATATGGGGATTATGCAACGGCTCTGGTAAGTATAACAATATGTTTTTATTTTTACTGCATCAAAGTGTTATAACTACAATATTTGAAAATAAAAATAAATTAACAGTATGTTATTATTTTCACAGATTGATACATTTATCAATTACCTAAAAAGGATAAAGCACCCAAAAATCACTGAGTTTTTAAAAATGAACCCAAGAATAGTGAAGATAAAATGGAAGACAACCTACAATGATCTCGACTGTGGTATCTTTGTGATGAGACATATGGAAACATGTATGGGTAACGAAGTATTTTTGCATGAACTACATAAGGAAGGTGCAGTTCTAAAAGGACAACTGAAAATGCTTCGCGCAAAGTGTTTGGCAAAAATATTACTTAAAGATCTTAATCTCAAAAAGAAAGAATTAATAAAAGCAGCTGAAGCATTTGGGAAGAAACAAGGAAAGACCTTTAAGATTTTAACTCATAATGACATTAGAGTTGATCAAAATTTGATTAAAAGGTTTAAGGAAACTCTAGACAATATAATTCAAGGCTGATGGGAAATTTGCGTTGGGATTACTTAAAAACTGATAAATCTTTTGGATATGTTTTACTGAATGATCATTTTTTTGTGATAAATCTTTTGGATAATATTTCTATGGTACTTTTACATTTGGTAAATGGTTGTTGAAAACTTAACTAAGCACTTCTAATGGTTGTCATTGTGTTGCAGTAAATTATACATGGTGATGCAATATTATAATACAATGATGCAGTTAACTAGTTTCAATAATATTCACTGTAATGTATAGTCATTTTCAAGTGCATCACCATGTATAATTAAGCACTTAATTGTGTTAGATTTAGTGCATCATAGTTTTAATTATGTTAGAGATGTAGTTTGTTAAAAAAAATATTTGTTAACTAAGCACTTAATTGTGTTAGATTTAGTGCATCTTAGTTTTAATTGTGTTAGAGATGTAGTTCGTTAAAAAATATTTGTTGCATTGTAGTTTGCTAAAAACTAATATTCTAATGCATCACATTATTATCTAAACTTTAAGAAATCTTTGAATATCTATACTTAAGCAATCTTTGAACAAATTTAGTTTAAATACTATTGGATTTTTCAAATCCTTATTTGTAATACATTGGATTACTGAATTTAATACTTTTAATTACTGCTTATATCTAATGAACATAGATATTTCTATCTGCTTTTTTAAAACATAATGACAAAAATATATTGCATCACAATGTAAAATCTAATGCATCACAATGTAAAACCTACTGCATCACTATGTAAAATAATATAACTTTGGGTTTTAACTATGGCGGTTTGATTCTGATTGACAAGATTAGAGAAGTAAGTTGCACATAATTTTTATATTTTTATCTTCAAATACTTTCACCAACTAACACATTCTTTTATTTTTCTTATCTTTAATGATAGTTAAAATTTTTGCATTTAAAACCAATTGGTATCTATGGGCCGGATAATGCTTACTTTGTTGGGCCTAAAAAATAATGTTGAGATTGGACTATTAATGTTGACATAAGAAAAATAATGTTTAGATAAGAAAAACTTTTATTTTTCTTATCTTTAATGATAGTACAAAATAACCGTTAGAAACCAACCTGTTCTTAGAAACCAAACGATTCTTAGAAACTAAATGTCATTCTTAGTTCTATATATAGATAGAAACAAACACATTTTTTCATTCATAGCATCACATAATCACAAAACATCACCCATAACTAGAAAAAGATCTTCTCTCTCAAAAAGAATGGAATCTAAGTTTCCTATAATTGATCAAATTGCAGTAAAGGCTCGTTCACCTAAAATGCATAAGGTGCTGCATGTTATTTTTAATAAGGAACGAATGGGCAACAGATCTAATGAAAAAGATTATTCGAAGAAGATTGAAGAACTGAAAAATCGTGTTAAGAAAAGACACGATATCATAATGGAGTTGGAGCAGTTTGGGAGCACCAGGGGCATCTTTAAAGAACAATTGGAACATCTCATGTTGGAAGAGAAAGAAGATTTCAAAGAAATAGATTTTCTGACTGAAAGGCGTCAGGCAAGTAGGCGTCGTTCAATGGAGAATACTAGGATGCTGAAAAAGCTAAGCGAAATGGAGTAGGTTTGCTAGTCTTGCTGTTTGTTGAACAAACTTGTGTTGGGGAAGTTTATGTAATGTGTACTCTTTATCTTCAGAATGATGTTAATGAAAATCGTAGTTATTATATAATTGTTTTATTAAGTGTTGAGTGGTGGTGGAATAGGTGTTAATTCAGAATTTCGGTGTTCTTTGAAGGGATAAAAATACTGCACCACATCATTATTCTATTGGATGTTTCAAATTCTTACTTGTAATACATTGGATATACTGTGCCGCAATGATATCATAATGATGAAAATATACTGCATCACAATGAAAACATTTAGTGCATCACAATGTAAAACCTACTGCATCACAATATAAAACCTTCTGCATCACAATGTAAAAAAATATATCTATGGCTTTTTTATTATTGAAATGCTTCACCAGAAATGTACAAATGTTACCAACAACTAGATGATATTCTGAATATATATAAGTTAAATCATTTGAACTGATTCATGAGGTTCAAAAAAGCATCTCAGAGTATGCATCTTCTATTCCTAGGGAAAATTTTCAAGTAGATAATGCTCTGATTTTGTAGGTATTGACTGCAATATATATTTTTTGTATTTAACATCTACGTTATTCTACTGCATCACATTATTATGCTATTCCAGTTTCTCATTCAACACATACATTCTTAACTTTAAATAGTGTTGGGAACACGTTATTATTCATCAAGCATTGATCATTTATGTAATAGGTTGCCTAGGCCTTTAGGTTAGTTTTATGCTTCGGCCTATGTAGAAGGCTCATGGGCCGTGGCATTTTAATAATTTTATTTAAGTTATTAATTAGGGCTAAAGCCCATGCTTTGTAAGAAACTATAAATACCCCCGCCCATTCAAGGGAGAGTGTTGGTTGGTTGAATAGAAGATTAACATTTCATTATTCATAGGATAACCTCCCATATCTTTCTCTCTCTAACTTTCTCTCTCTAGATCTAAGGTAGATTAGTAGCTTGTGTGATAAATCTGAGTAACATCAAATGGTATCAATCGCCTAGGGGTAATTTAGGTTGTTTAAGATTAGATCTAAGTGAAATTTGAAGAATTGGAATTCGGTTACTGTTCACGTGCAAAATCTTCCGAGTTTTGACTGTCTTTCGGCTTTCTAAGATTTTTCCGAGTTTGGTAAAATCTTCTGACTTTCTAAGATTTTCCGAGTTTGGTGAAATCTTCCGACTTTCTAAGATTTTTTCGAGTTTGGAAAAATCTTTCGACTTTCTAAGATTTTTCCGAGTTTGGTAAAATCTTCAGACTTTCTAAGATTTTTTCGAGTTTGGTAAAATCTTCCGACTTTCTAAGAATTCTCCGAGTTTGGTGAAATCTTCCGACTTTCTAAGATTTTTCCGAGTTTGGTAAAATCTTCCGAGTTTCTAACATTGAATCTTCCGAGTTTCTAGAATTAAATCCTCCGAGTTTCAAAGGTTGAATTCTCTGAGTTTCTAGAGTATAATCCTCTGAAGTTTCAGAGTTTGTAAGGATTTTCCGACTTTGTCCAGTTTTCGAGTTTATAAGGATTTTCCAACTTTGTCAGGTTTCCGAGTTTGTGTTCTTCAAGTTTCTTGGGATTTTCTTCAAGTTCTTCGACGTACAAACCTAATCTTCAACAACAACCGTCATTATCCTTTAAAGATCCTACATCCACAAGTTACTTCAAGATGTCTCAACCACCATACCATAACTACTTCTATAATCAACAACAACAACAGTATCGTCAACAACAACCATATCAACAACAGTATCAATTTCTTCCACAGCAACAAATCCCTCAACAACCGATGCAAACTTACCAACCTCCTTCAAGAGAACCACACTGGTTTAACAAAATGTGCGAAGCTATTAGCAGTCAACAGTCAAGACATGAAGCAGGATCTTTGGACACACCACCAATGTTAACACCAGGGAATTATGTGCAGTGGTCCAGTCGTTTTCTTTGGTTTATCGAGCTAAAGAAACCTCATGGAAAGTATCTAAAGAAGGTTATCATTGATGGACCATACCGAGTTCCTACAGATCCAAATCATGTTCCTCCAAGAGAAGCAACAACAACCCCTATTCCTCTAGCTCAACTCACAAACGAACAAGTTCTTCAGCAAGAGGCTAATGAGTTAGCCATGTCTTACATACTCCAAGGGATTCCCAATCCTATCTTCAGGAGTATCGATGCCCAAAAGATAGCAAAGGATATGTGGGAGCATGTACACATTCTTATGGAAGGAACAGAACTAAACCAAGCGGATTTGGAATCTAAGCTTTATATGGAATACACACATTTCACGATTGAAGCTGGGGAATCTTTGGAATCATACTACCATCGGTTTACCAATATTGTCAATGATTTGGACTGTTACAACATTGTGTTACCAAAGATTGCTGTGAACTCTAAGTTTCTGGGATGTCTCGACAAGCCAAAAATCTACACAACGCCTTTTATGGGTTGTTGTATGATTATCTAAAGCATCACCAATCCGAAGTTGACAAGGACAAAGCCGCTCGTGGAGGATTTTCATCAGTACCTACTTCAAACTCACTTGCTTTAATGGCTCAGTCTCACTTTGCACCACCAAATCAGGATTTTGTTCAACCACCACCACCTCATTCGGATTATCCCTCACAACCTTCAAACCAACTTGTCCCATACAAAGCACCATCACAATATTATGAAAATCAACTGGTTTCATACGAAAACACTGACTCTATGATGTACTCCAACGTTGATTATGATGAAGATGATGCTTTTAACTCACTGAATGAAAGATTTACGTTGATCGGTCGAGCTTTTAGCAAGTTCTCAAACAAATCTAACAATCGTCTCAGATCTTCATCAAACACAAGGAATCAAGCAGTTGTTAATGATGGAAGGGTTGAAATCCAGAACAGGGCTTCAGGGAGATTTGGTTTAGGAAATTATATGGGGAATTCAAGTGGTCAAAGGTTTAATTCGGGAGGAAATCGTAGAAACAACATGGGTAATACACAGAGGAGGGCTCAGATTGTTGGAACAGAGAAGAAAGGGATTGCAAACACATCAATTACATGCTATAATTGTGGTGGGAATGGTCATATGGCAAATGCATGCCCTAAGCCAAGGACAATGGGCATTGCTTATCACAAGGAAGCTCTTCTTCTGGCCTTGAAAGATGAAGCTGGTGGTACTTTGACCGAGAAAGAGCACAACTTTATGGCAAATGCATTCTCAGACGACGACATGGAAGATCTTGAGGCAAATGCAGCTGTAATGTTGATGGAAAACATGCAAGAAATGCATATGGGTGAGACAGGTCCGGTCTATGATACCAACGGCTTATCTCAGGTACCTGAATCTGAATATCTTATTCATGAAATTGCATCACCCTCTGCATCTTCATCTGCAAAAGAAAATATTGGCCAAAATGATTCATCATTATCCTCTCAAGACGATGATCAAATAAACACCGTTGTTACATTTGATGAAGATCAAATTAACCTCGTTGTTTCATTTGATGATCCTTTTGATGATGATAATCATGATGACATTGAACAAAATGATCTTCTGCATGATACAGATCCAGAGCTTATGACCTTGCTGTTGACCACCCAAACACAATTAGATGCTCAAAAATCCCAAATTGATAAATGCAATGATATTAATCAGAATCTAAAAGCAAAAGTTACATTGTTAACAAAGGACCTTGAGTGCTACAAACTTCAACTGTCAAATTTTGAAAATAAAGAACAACCAGAGAAAAGCTTTGAGGTTGCATTCCAAAAATCAAACGTACAGGTAAAAGATTTAGAACATCAAGTACATGAGTTAACCGTTTCTAAAAATGATTTGATTTCTCAAAAAGAACAAGAACGAATAGATTTTCAAAAACAAGTTGACATTTTACAGTTTGAGCTTTTTAAAACTAAAAGAGAGTTGTCAAATTGCAAAGATGATCTTTTTGAACAAAAACAAAATTCAAGGAAATGTGTTGACTCATATCTTGAGGAAATTGTTGCGTTGGAATCCAAACTTAAAGAATTTCAAAACGTTGTGTATAAAACGGGTGAATCTGTAACCACAACTCAAAAACTAACTGTCAAGCCAAATCCCCAAGGATATGGCTTTGCAATTGGAAATGATCAACCATGTTTTTTACAAAAAGCACTCAAGGAAAATCCCAAGTTGTACAATGCAGAATACTTGTTTGATGAATCTTTCCAGCGTGTTGTTATGTATGATAATGATGAGGAAATGGAACACGAGGATGAGAGTCGATCTAAATTGAGTTGTGTCTATTATAACAAACCATATGATTACTCAAAAGCACCTCATATTAGTGAAGCTTTTGTACTTCTAAAAGATAAATCAGAACAAACATGGTCTTTAACTGAAATAAACGATTCTTCTGAAGTTGGTCCAGTAACCACTGTAGCACAAGTCAATGGACCTTTACCAAATCCAGGTGTCGTTCCACAAATGCCAAAAAAATGTCGCATCCTCAAATATTTCAAAACACTCATGGATGATATAAACATTTTGGAAGACGCAATTGAACGCAATTCTGAAATCAAAGTCTCTACTTTTGATAACGCTCAAATTATACATGTTTTTAGGAGAGTTATCATGGATTTTATGCATATATACTGATCACTTTTATAAACTTATGGTACTTAATGAAGTATAATTTCTATTTTAGGTTCATGGAAGCTTACGACAAAGAAAACCAAGAAAAAGAAAAAGAAACGATCAATAAACGAAGATTTATGCATATACGAAGAATTCTCGACAAAAGAGAGTCTCGTGGAATACATTCGAGAAGATAAAGTCATGAAGTTGTCACTCCAAAGACTCAAGAATAAAGCACAAGAGGGAAAACGAGAAAAGAAATGAAGAAAAGAAGCTAAAATGAAGAAATAATGGAAGACTCGTTGTTCCCGACACACCTCCACCATTTTGGCCATAACTTGAGCATACGAACTCGGATTTAGTTGATTCAAGCAGCCACGGAAAGCTAAGAGAAAGATCTACAATTTTCAAGTGGCCAAAATTCTCCAACCGATCGGATGGATGCCTCGTTATTTATTTCGTCACTAATACTCCATTCATATATAAAACAATTCTAGATCCTTCTCAAGCAGATTCTAGTCCATTCTAAGCTACTTGGTCACCAAGTTGAGCATTGATGACCCCTAGACCTTAAGAGGAGTATAAATAGGACTCATATGCTTTTTTTTTCATCATCCCAACTTGAAAGAACTTCTCTCACACCTCTCCTACCACCACTACTCTCTCTCAAAGCACAAAATTCGTCATTATTCCCCTGGAAACTTTGGAGGTTCAAGAAATCATCAATTGGAGGTCAAAACATCAAGAAATCATCACCAAACTTTGAGGCATCAATACTTCATCATTTGTAATCTTATTTACATCATTGTAAGACCTTTTAATTATGTTTTCTAATGCTAAAGTTTATGAGTTTATGTCTTTGATTGACATGAGTGGTTAGTTTTATTTATACTTGTTTGGAATCATGTGAATTTTGATATGGAGTGTTTGGTATTTTGCAATATAGAAGTATGGCTTTGCTTATGAGTTTTTTTGAATTGTAACATGTCTAAATAACTTGTTGATAAATCATAACCGGATTTAGGGGTCGAAATAGCTTATTGTCATGATTTGTTCCGAATATTAGTGCGCATATATATTTGGTATTTCGTAAATGAAAACTATGAATAAACATGTTAAATGGACTTGTAACGAATGATTCAAGAGTTCATGTCGAAAGGGCTCTTATGAACAAATTGGTAAAACTAATATTTCTAGCAAATGGTTTATAATGAATCGGTTTATAATAACATTCAAAGGCCGAAAGGGCGTGTTAGTCTAAACCGTGATATATGCAATTTCATGATATTACCCATTGAATTGGAATTGTATGAACTTTGATTTTATTTGCTATTGCTTGATATCTACCCGATACTCCATACACTCCATTGATGTATATACTAGTTCCAAACAATTAATGTTTTTAATCTTATTGAATTCACATAATCATCATTTTTAGTGTTACTTGTTGCTTATATGGTATTTTGGGACGTGACAACCAATTACCACCTTTTTATTGCTTATTGTTACATAGATTCTTCACAATTGAAAACACCCAAATCCTAGTGAACGAACTCGGCTTACCAACAAAAACTAGCTATATACGAAAGGGTCATACTTGCCCGTGTGTTCTTAGCTTTATCCGGTAATTCGTGTTATAAATTTAAAACTAGTGGTCGCGAGACACATCAAGTTTTTGGCGCCGTTGTCGGGTATTTGTTTGTGTTTTTGTGTGCTTTGAATCTGTGTTTTAATCATTCCCTAGTTGTGCCGCCTTTGCTTGCGAAAAAAAATCCGAACCGTCCATCCGATCAGAATTCCATCCATCCGATCGGTTCCCTAACTAAGAAATTTTTCCGAGCTGACCATCTGATCGGTAAACCATCCATCCGATCGGTTGTTCAAATCCAACTTTTTCCGAAACCCTCCAACCGATCGGCTGGAATCCTAAGCCGATCGGTTGAACCGTTCTGATCAGAAACCAACAATTTTTTTCTTTTAACCGTTTTACCTTTTTACCTTAATTCGAGCCTTACCCAAAACCATTCCTAGTTGTGTTTTGCCTTGACTAAACCCTTATTTGTCAAGAAAGAACCAATTAACTCCTTCTCAAAAACAAACACCACCCAACCCACTAGTTTATTTTTATATATAAAAAAAATGTAATAACTAGTTTATTTTTCAAAATTTTCTCGTAGTAATAGTAATAATAAATAATAGTCGCATTTTTCTAAAAGTAGATAGTTTTTTTTTTGTTTACGTCATCTTAAAAAAAACAAAAAGATTTTTCTTAATGTTCGTTTTCATTATGTTTTTATTTTTGCTTTTTGTGATATTTTACGAATCGATCCGGGTTTGGATAAACCCACACTCATGGGGTAAACAACTTGTTAGTCCACTTTACGAGCTTAAACGTAAAATCAAACAGAGGACTCGTAAACCCGATAAGACACCAATCTTACCCTTAGAGATCGACTCACCCGAACTATATCCGAAACCACCGTTCATCGAGGAACTATATGTCATAATCGACATATTCGAAGAGAAAGTAAAAACTCTGCCCGATTCCCCAACCATAATCGTCATTGATCCCGATGACCAACCCATGTGGTCAAGCACTAGGACCGTTACACCAATACCTAGTTCCGCTATTATTCAACGCCCTCTTTCCAACAATTTCCATATCAAGGGCACCCACATGCAAATGATTCAGGAGAATCAATTTGATGGGAGAATCCGGTCCGATCCTCACCGACACATCACTGATTTTCTTAAGATTAGTAGCCTATTCCAATATGGTGAAAATCAAGAGGAAGGGGTTAAATTGAGGACTTTTCCTTTCTCACTGTTCGGAGAAGCCAATATTTGGTTGAACAAATTCAATGAAGGAACAATTACTACGTGGGAAGAGATGCGAGAAGCTTTTATTAGCCGATACTTTTCTCCCGCAAAGTTTAAACGTCTCCTAAATGACATTCACAACTTTCACCAAATCAATCACGAAACTCTCGTTGATGCCTGGCTCCGAATGAAAAATATGCTTCGCACTTGTTATGGACAGAATCTAACCAAAGAAGCGATAATTCAAACATTCTATCATGGTTTAGACGATCCAACTCAAGAAATTCTCGACGCTGGAGGAATTTTCCTATATAAAACTCCAAACGAAGCATTCAAACTCCTCGAGGACAAGGTCCAACTCAAGCTCTATTTCTCGAAAAATTCTTTAATCATGCCCAAACCAAAAACCGTTGTTTCTGCCGGTGGAAGCAACATCGATTCTGACCACAAAATATTGATGGAGAAACTTGAAGCTCTCGCTACAAAAATCGATTCCGAATTTTTGAAAATAAAAGGAGAGTTGAAGGAGATACGAGATGATCGTAGAGACAACGAAGGACACCATGATTCACAAAACTACATGGAGGATGACACGCCGATGTGTGAACCTCATGAAGCCAGTTAAATCCAAGTATATCACGAAGGATATCACGACCTAAAACCTAAAAATTCGTACTCCTATCCAAACCACAACCCAAACCGTTCCCATCCTCACTTTCGACCCCGAGATGAAACACCACATCCATCACAATATTCCAAAACCTCACCGGAGGACATGATGAATGAGTTGATGGCTAGGCAGATGGAAGCGAATGAAGATATGAAGAATCAGGTGGTTGAATTAGAACATCAAATTGATCAGGGAAAAAGAAACCACCAAGCGATTATCTAGGACTTGGAGAGAAAGTTGAAATATTTTCATGAGAAAGAAATCAAGTGTACCGCATTCCTTCCTCACGCCACAAAAACCAAGTCTAGATACGAAATTGCCGGAGGGATATTCAAATCACCACCAATTCGAAATGAACATGATAAGGGTGATGTTGAAGTTATCGAGGAGGATGAAACTGAATCCATTCCAACTATGCCTAACCTGAGCCCAATCATGTCTAATTCACCAACCGTGTCACCTTTCCTTGAGGATTGCACCATGCATATCCTGGCCACTGAACGTCTAGTGAATGAGAAGACGTTTACACACGATGAATTATCAAATCATGTTGGTAATGAGGAACTCAATGCAACTGGAGACGTTGAAAAGAAAGTCTTGAAAGAAAAGAAGATTAAGAAGCAGGAGAAGGGAGTGTCAAAGATACCTAACAGGAATGTAGAATTGGAAAGAAAGCTAGACGAGTGGTCTAATCCACAAAATCCAGTTTCTTCAAAACAAAATGGTAGGACTGACCCACCTCCTCCAGCTCATATTGAAAACGTGAATGACATATTCACTAGGAGTGGAAAGTCTGATGACCCTCTAAAAAATCAAAAAGATTCGCCTCCTGTCTTCATTTTTAATAAAATTGATCAAGCGTTCAAGATAACGACAAGGGATTATCACATGGTCAAATCAAAAGAATCAAATGTCTCCCCGTCACTTGTGGAGTACATACCAAAGATCCCATACCCTCAACGTTTAAGAACTGAAATTCCCCATTTCAACCGTATCATCAAAGAATCTTAATCCAGGGAAGACTCTAGCTAACGACTCAGTAATAAATTAAGCGCTTCCCGGGAGGCAACCCGAGCTTTTACTTGTTTGTTTGCTTATTTCTATTTTTAATAAACATGTACACCTTTTTTGCAAAAATTCTTTTCAAAAATTGGAAGATCTTAAGTGTGGGGGTGTTACGTACTAATGATGTTTAATATTGCTTGCATTTTGTTTGTTTTGTTTGTTTGTTTTGTTTTTTTTTTGAATAATTGCAGCAGGTGATGGAGGAGGATGCTTGGATCATAAATCGATTGATCTCATAAGCTTATGCTAGCATTTTCTTAGCACCTTATCATATGGAGTTCGATCGCGATTTCTTGGCCCGGGAAGTTTCGTTTCTCTTGGACTATTTATTTATTTGTTTTCCCAATTTTACATGCTTTGAAGTTAATTTTCATTACATTTTGGACAATGCTTAACTTAAGTGTGGGGGGAAGTAAATAGAAAAAACGAAACTACTTTTCAAATTTATAATTTTGGGCCAATTTAAAATTTTGTATACTTGTTTGCCCTTGTGATCTAATTTATTTCACGCTTTTAGTATAATATAGTAGAATAACTGGATCAATCCACTGGTGAAATCTGTAATTTTGAAAATTTTGAGATGTGTCCCGATTAATATTGCAATCCATTCTGGGATCGATAACATTTGCTAGCACATATTATAGCCGTTTCCACTAAATTGTAAGGATTTGAGCCTGTTCTATATATATATCATACATCTTTTATGCTTGGATCTTTTGCTATGAGTGTGCCGATGATTTTATTTATTCTAGAACTTGTACTTGTAAATCATTACCAGACCGCAGTAAGATCGCATTCGTGTGATATAAGTGTATTCGTGTGATAAAGAGGCACCTTAGGAATAAAACCAAATGACCTTCATTTTACATCTAATGATATATTATCTAGCTACATTGGCTAGTTAACCACCCATATAACCCTATTGTTAGCGTTTATCTTTAACGCTAGATACCCTTAGTTACACCCTCCGAGCAATCCTTTTCATTTTTGATTAAATCCAGAAAAATACAAAAATATTTTACACTTTAAACCTTTGCCTTACCCTTTGTCAAAGTCTAAACGGTGGGTTGCTAGTTGCTTGGTTGTTGGATTGTTTTTGATGATTATTAGTTAGCCACGCTTCACCATCCATGTGTGCCATTACGACAAAGACGAAGACTGTAGCTTCTTATTTGTATTTTTGTGGTGTATGCTTTTACGAAGTGTGGGGGAGATGTTATGTATGAAAAAAAAATGAATAAGTCATCGCAACTATATGGTGACAATTATAGCCAATGTGCTATATATGAAGATGAAGAAAGAAAGTTATGTGATATGTTGTTAGCCAATGAGCTAAATATGAGAAATATTATTATGGCGAATCGATATGGGAAAGTTCAAAGAAGAAGAAGTTGTTAACTATAATCATTTTTGGGTTTGCGGTTTGTTCGGTAACTAGGAACAATGGGACTTAGACTTGACCTTATTTTTCTTTTAAAACCAATTTCATAAATACTCCCATGCCTTATCCCTACCCTTACCAAATTAGTTTATTCGTTGTTAGCTTTCGAGCATCCGGATATAGTGATGGCTTTGTGAAAATATGTAGTGCATGGATATTGTAGTGACCATCCGGTTTTTGAATAGTTGAAAGATGCGCCAGCGATCTAGTGCGTATTTCGGTGACCATCCGTTATGTAAGTAAAGCGCCAGCGAACCAAGGTACAATCTAGTAACCATCCGTTGTTTAACTAGTAAAAAATTCGCGCCAGTGAACTATTATATTCTTGTATGAAATGTTTGAACATTAGCCGGTAACCTTTAACCTTAAAACCAAATAAAAGACCTCTTTAGATGTTTACACTTGGCGCTTACGCCACGTCGGTGGAGTTTTGTTTCTTGTATAAGCCTATGGTAATAAACGGATCATGACTGAGCAATGAGTGTGATTTCTCTTATATATGTTCCACTACCTAAATAAATGAGTGAGTGAGTGAATTATACATCGTTTCTTTTTCGTGAGGTGTTTAGAAATGTTACTCAAGCAAGAAAATCTATGGGTATTGTCATACTTCTCGGTTTTTCATCATAACGCTTAAAAATGATGAATCATATTAGGTACATGTACTTGGTAGATTTGCATCAAAATTTTTATAATCATTTTTCATGCACCATGTGGGATCTATTTTCCTTAATATTTTTTTCAGGGCAAGCAAACCCTTAAGTGTGGGGGAGTTTGCGCTAATTTTCTCTTTTATTAAAAAAATATAATAAAATAAAATTAAAAAATAAAAAATTTTTAAAATTTTCTTTTCATTTTGTCATTTAGGTATGAATTTCAATTTTTCTTTTTCTAGATTTGCTTGAGGGCAAGCAAAGTTCAAGTGTGGGGGAATTTGATAACGCTCAAATTATAAATGTTTTTAGGAGCGTTATCATAGATTTTATGCATATATATTGATCACTTTTATGAACTTATGGTACTTAATGAAGTATAATTTCTATCTTAGGTTCATGGATGCTCACGTCAAAGAAAACCAAGAAAAAGACAAAGAAATGATCAATAAACAAAGATTTATGCATATACGAAGAATTCCCGACAAAAGCGAGTCTTGTGAAATATATTCGAGAAGATTAAGTCATGAAGTTATCACTCCAAAGACTCAAGAATAAAGCACAAGAGGGAAAACGAGAAAAGAAATGAATAAAAGAAGCTAAAACGAAGAAATAATGGAAGACTCGTTGTTCCCGACACACTTCCACCATTGGCCATAACTTAAGCATACGAACTCGGATTTTGTTGACTCAAGCAGCCACGGAAAAGTAAGAGAAAGATCTACAATTTTCAAGTGGCCAAAATTCTCCAACCGATCGGATGGATGCCTCTTCATTTCTTTCATCACTAAGACTCCATTCATGTATAAAACAATTCTAGATCCTTCCCAAGCAGATTCTATTCTATTCTAAGCTACTTGGTCACCAAGTTGAGCATTGATGACCCCTAGACCTTAGAGGAGTATAAATAGGACTCATATGCTATTGTTTTCATCATCCCAACTTGAGAGAACTTCTCTCACGCCTCTCCTACCACCACTACTCTTTCTCAAAGCAAAAAATTCGTCATTAATCCCTGGAAACTTTGGAGGTTCAAGAAATCATCAATTGGAGGTCAAAACATCAAGAAATCATCACCAAACTTTGAGGCATCAATACTTCATCATTTGTAATCTTATTTACATCATTGTAAGACCTTTTAATTATGTTTTCTAATGCTAAAGTTTATGAGTTTATGTCTTTGATTGACATGAGTTGTTAGTTTTATTTATACTTGTTTGGAATCATGTGAATATTGATATGGAGTGTTTGGTATTTTGCAATATAGAATTATGGCTTTGCTTATGAGTTTTTTTGAATTGTAACA
Organism: Artemisia tridentata subsp. tridentata; assembly: GCA_021014915.2. Taxonomy (NCBI): domain Eukaryota; kingdom Viridiplantae; phylum Streptophyta; class Magnoliopsida; order Asterales; family Asteraceae; genus Artemisia; species Artemisia tridentata. The sequence continues at coordinate 185,980,506 of CP139502.1, read as the reverse complement.
TGTCTAAATAACTTGTTGATAAATCATAACCGGATTTAGTGGTCGAAAGAGCTTCTTGTCATGCTTTGTTCCAAATATTAGTGCGCATATATATTTGGTATTTCGTAATTGACAACTATGAATAAACATGTTAAATGGACTTGTAACGATTGATTCAAGAGTACATGTCGAATGGGCTCTTATGAACAAATTGGTAAAACTAATATTTCTAGCAAATGGTTTATAATGAATCGGTTTATAATAACATTCAAAGGCCGAAAGGGCGTGTTAGTCTAAACCGTGATATATGCAATTTCATGATATTACCCATTGAATTGGAATTGTATGAACTTTGATTTTATTTGCTATTGTTTGATATCTACCCGATACTCCATACACTCCATTGATGTATATACTATTTCCAAACAAGTATTGTTTTTAATCTTATTGAATTCACATAATCATCATTTTTAGTGTTACTTGTTGCTTATATGGTATTTTGTGACGTGACAACCAATTACCACCTTTTTATTGCTTATTGTTACATAGATTCTTCACAATTGAAAACACCCAAATCCTAGTGAACGACCTCGGCTTACCAACCAAAACTAGCTACATACTAAAGGGTCATATTTGCCCGTGTGTTCTTAGCTTTATCCGGTAATTCGTGTTATAAATTTAAAACTAGTAGTCGCGAGACACATCAACTTTTCTCTCTCCCTATGTGAAAGAAAAGAGAGAATTTTTTCAAAAGCAATTTTTGCCACATGTCAAACACCTGCGACTTGTGCTACACAGTGGGAACAAGAACTTCAAACGAAATTGCATCAATGATGAGAATTTTCAAAGCAAAAGATAACAAGATTTCAAAACAAAAATGTCAAAAGAAAGCTTTAGAAAAAGACGTAGATCGACTCTTGACGAATGTTCTTTGTTCTGATGTTATTTCTGTGATAATGAATTCCATTTATCTGTCATGTAGTGAATTGCTTATTGATGATCATGCTGTTGATGTTGAAATGTTGAAAGTTGAGATTGATAATCTGAGAAAAGAAAATGAGAGACTTAGACAAGTCAATGATGATGTGAAACAAAACCTTTCAAAAGAAATTTTTCATCTAAACCAAAAGTTGCAATGGTGTCAAGCTCAAAGTCTTAACTTTGAGTTAAAATTACAAAACGAGTCATTGTCCTTTCAACACATTCATGAGTCCAAAATTCAAATTCTGGCAAAAGAAAATGTTGTTTTAAAGAGTCAAATTGTTGAACAAGAAAAGGACATTGATGAAATTTGCAAAAACAAAAATTACACTATTCGACTAAACCAGGAATTTAATTGTAAAATTCAAGAAAAGAATCTCATCATCATTGAGTTGAAAGAGAAACTCAAATTACTTGAAAAAAGAAAATTTGTGCAAAAGAATGTGGTTGCTCCAGGAATGTATCAAGTTGAGGCAACACCTAAGCAAGCATCTTCACAGACCACTAATGTGTATGCTTCCACTTCTACAGGATTAGGCAACCCTCTTACAGTTAGCTGATCAAAGGCCAAAAGGACCAACAAGAAGATTAGTGTCTGGAAACCTAAGAGTGGCTCACCTAAAGATGAAGTAGTAGAAGTTCACATTAGGAAATCGAATTAGACGCATGTTATGTCTAACATAGAATCCAACTTTTCAAAGTGTAATTCTAAAAATGATGTCACGAATGCTAAAACTGCGAATGTTTGTAATGATGTTATTGTGGATGCTTATTGTGTGTTTTGTCGTACTAGTGTGTTATCTGGTAATCATCAAAAAACGCATTGCACAAACCCTTTTGTCTCGTAGAAAGAAACGTAATAATGGCATTTCCTCTAGGCCCACTACCGTGGCTATGTCAATCCTAGGAAAGCCGCCAAAAGTAGTTTCTAAGAATACCGTTGACAAGACCGTAGTTGCTCCTAAAACAATTCCATCACCAAGTGCATACACTAGGAAGAGATCAGAATCTAGTTGGAAATGGCAGCGTTGGTTACAGCATAAACCTACTTTTACTTGGTTACCAAAGATGTATAACAACTGTGCTACTAACCCAACGGGATCCACCGTTACCAACTCTCCATCTGTGTCTTTTTGTGATGCAGGTGATTCAAATTGTACTATGGATTGTTGATAGCGGGTGTTCCTGGCACATGATAGGTAATTTAAAGCTTCTTGTAAACTTTGTCGCGAAGTTCATAGGCACTGTCAGGTTCGGGAATGATCATTTCACTGCTATCATGGGATATGGTGATTATGTCAACGGGAATATCGAAATCAGTCGTGTATACTACGTGGAAGGCCTAGGTCATAATCTATTCTCTGTCCGGCAATTTTGCGATGGTGACTTGGAAGTGTCTTTTTGGGAGAAAACGTGTTTTGTTCGAGACCTCCAAGGGAACGACCTTATGAAAGGAAAACGCGAAACCAGTCTTTACACTATCTCCTTCTCAGACATGACCGCTTCTTCTCCGATTTGCTAACTATCTAAGGCACATTCCACCAAAGCATGGCTATGGCACAAACGTATGTCTCACCTGAATTTCAAAACAATGACCGAGCTTGCTCGTAAAAAGTTGGTCGATGGTCTTCCAAGATTCAGATATGCCAAAGATCACCTTTGTCCAGCTTGTGAACAAGGGAAGAGTACTCGTGCTCACTTTCCTCCAAAAGCTGAGCATAGTACGGATCATGTACTTCAACTTTTGCATATCGATCTTTGTGGCCCAATGCGTGTTCAGACTATCAATGGGAAGCGGTATATACTGGTAATCGTAGATGACTTTTTGAGATAGACTTGGGTCTACTTTCTTCGCACCAAAGATCAAGCTCCTCCGATGATCATCTCCTTTCTCACAAAGATTCAGGTTCAGCCCCGCAACACCGTCAGAAAAATTCGATCAGATAATGGAACCGAAGTTAAGAATCAGACTCTTAGGGAGTATTATGAGAAAGTGGGTATTGAACATCAAACATCAATTGCACGCAGTCCAGAACAGAACGAAGTGGTCAAAAGACAAAACCGAACGTTAGTGGAAGCCGCAAGAACGATGTTGATCAATGTTCAACTACCGGATTATCTCTGGGCTGAAGCCGTTTCAACCGCCTGCTACACCCAAAACAGATGTATGATCACCAAAAGGCACACCAAAACCCCATATGAAATTGTTCACCGCAGAAAACCGAACATAAATTACTTTCATGTCTTTGGAGCTCTCTACTATCCAATGAATGATCGTGATGACCTTGGAAAGTTAAAAGCCAAAGCGGATATAGGGATTTTTGTTGGATACTGTGAGAATTCCAAAGGATTTAAAATCTGGAACCGTCGAACCCGCGAGATTCAGGAGAATATACATGCTAATTTCGATGAGCTTACGGCAATGGCTTCTGAGAAAAACAGCTTAGGACCCGAATCTAACCGTCTAAACATCCCTGATCATTCAACTGCACCCCTCTCTCTTAATCGTAAAGACTTAGAAGATTTTTTTGCTCCGCTATTTGATGATACTATTGTTAGTCGTGCTTCTGATGTATCCACAAGTTCCGCTGCACAACCCGTCAACATTGAAGGACCTGATACACCAGTAACTACAACCACAATAGTTGCTGAAGATGCACCTCAACCAGAAACATCATCATCAGTACATCAAACAGCTTCTAGTTCTGCGTCTGCAGCTGAAGATACCCCTCTACATTCTTCTGAAGTACCAACACTAGCAGATTACGACAAAAATGCATTCTTCAATCCATTTGCTCTAGCTCCCACCATTTTAGACATTGGAGAATCGTCTACGAGCAATTTGGATCCGTCAAATATGCATCAAAACTTTCAACACTACCCTTCAACCCACAAGTGGACTAAGGATCACCCTCTAGTGAATGTGATTGGCAACCCAGAAAACCCGGTCATGACTCGTAAACGACTCCACACAGACGGTGAAACTTGCATTTATGCACTCACCGTTTGTCAATCAGAAGCCAAAAACATTAAAGAAGCCCTTACCTACGACATTTAGATTGAGTCTATGCAAGAGGAACTAGATCAATTCAAGAGGTTGGAAGTTTGGGAATTGGTAGAAAGACCAGATGGGGTTTACGTAGTCGGGCTGAAATGGATCTGGAAGAATAAGTTGGATGCGGATGGCACGATTATTCGTAACAAGTCCCGGTTGGTGGCTAAAGGATTCAGTCAAGAGGAAGGAATCGACTTCGAGGAATCTTTTACACAAGTGGCAAGACTTGAGGCAGTTCGAATGTTCCTGTCATACGCTGCTCACAAGAATATCACGGTATATCAAATGGACGTGAAGACGGCATTTCTCAATGCACAACTCTGGGAAGAGGTGTACGTCACAAAACCAGAGGGCTTCGTCGATCCAGGGCATCCGAAGCACGTCTACAGGCTCAAGAAAGCCCTCTATGGCCTTAAGCAAGCCCGGAGGGAATGGTATGACAAACAATCTGTATTCTTACTAGCTAATCATTTCACTGAAGGATCAGTTGACCCGACTTTGTTTATACAAAAACACGAGGAGGATATTCTCATTGTTCAAATTTATGTGGATGACATCATTTTTGGGTCTACCCATAAAAAATACTCAAACGCTTTTGCAAAATAAATGAAACAAAACTTTGAGATGTCCATGATGGGTGAACTCAAGTTCTTCTTAGGACTTAAAGTTCATCAATCACCTCGTGGTATTTTCTTAAGTCAGTCCAAATATGCTCAAGAGATTTTGAAAAAACATGGCATGACCAGCTGTGATACCTATAATACCCCCATGTCGTCATCATCCTCGAAGCTAGAGGCTGATCTACATGGGACACCCATTGATCCTACAAAATACCGTAGTATGATTGGTTCTCTCATGTATCTCATAGCTAGCCGACCGGATATTGTATTTGCCACTTACCTATGCTCACGTTATCAGTCGAGACCAACTGAAAGACATATATCCACTGTTAAAAGGATCCTTCGATACATAAAGGGAACCATTCACTTGGGGATCTGGTATCCGAAGGATTCTGGTTTTGAACTAATAGCTTTTTCAGACGCGGATCATGCCAGTTGCATAGACACAAGGAAAAGTACATCTGGGGGAGTGCAATTTTTGGGTGAGAAGCTTGTCTCTTGGCAGTCAAAGAAGCAGGACTGTACATCACTGTCGTCTACCGAATTAGAATACGTCGCCATGTCAGCATGCTGCGCTCAAGTCATTTGGATGAGGTCACAGCTGATGGACAACGGATACATCTTCAACTAGATTCCAATGTACTGCGACTCCAAGTGTGCCATTGCTATCTCGTGCAACACTGTCCAGCACTTAAAATCCAAGCATATTGCTCTCCGGTATCACTTCATCAAAGAGCACGTGAAAATGGGTACAATTGAACTTTATTTCGTGGGTACATAATACCAATTGGCGGATTTATTCACCAAAGCCTTGCCTCATGCAAGATTTGTGGAATGGGTTCACCAGATTGGTATGCGATGTTTGACTCCAGACAATTTAAACAATTTTCTTAAACAAAATTAAATGAGTCAAACATCAAAACTATCTTTGTAAATAATTTATCAAAAACACAATAAGATTTTCCAATTTTTTTAAAAACATAAAAAAAGAACCTCTTTAAATGTTCAAAAGTAAAAAAACGAATCAAAATATGTGCTCGTCATTTCAAATTTCATCAATTTCAAATCACAAACATATTTTGAGGGGGAGAATTTTTCTTAACCTTCGCACATTTATCATTTAAAATCTTCATCATTAACAAAATTTTCATCAAAAAATATTTCTATGATCTCTTGAACTACAAGATTGTCAAATTTTTTCAAAAATATGTCTTAGTTCAAGGGGGAGAAATGGAATTAAACAAAGATTTTCATCAAATTGATCAAAGTTTCAACCATTACAAACATCAAGGACTGAAATTGTCAAGTTGTTAAAAGATGTCTCAAAAGGACCTTATGTGAACTAGGACTCTAGTTAAGGGGCTGAAACTGTCACAATAGGACCGTATGAGAACTAGAACACAAGTTAAGGGACTAAAATTGACAAGTGGGCAAAAGCAGTCAAATATAGGTCAAAATCAGCCTATTTCCCTCTCACTAAAACACACAATATCATTTTTTTTCCTCTCACTAAAAAACCCGCCAAAATCTTCTATGAAACAAGATTTTCGTTTCTTCATTAAAAATCGATTTGTAAGTGCTTAATTCAATCTTCTAGGCCTTAGAATCTCTCACGCATCAGTTTTGTAGCTAAAATTCAAGTTTTCAGATTTAAGGTTTAAAAGAATTGATTTGGGCGTTTCTCGTTTATTGGTGTTTAGTCTAATTGAGTTAGTAGAGTAGCTTCATAACATGATTTAGAATGCTATGTATATGATTAATTAGATTCAACAACAACAAGTGAGGCTATTTGATCGATTTAGGGTTTAAGAAGACGCGTTTATGTGCTAAGGAGAATAAATGATGTGTTTTGATGTTTAAGTAGTAGGATATGCTTGATTATGATGCTAGAACATGCGCTTAAAGTTTCATAACATGGATCAAAACATTAGTCAAGGTTCAAATGATTGTATATTGACTGTGATGAACAAAGTGTTGATGTGAATGAATTTCTCAGTGTTTGATATTGTTTAGAATTGATTTGGATGAAGTTGAACATTGCTTGTGAATCATAACTTGTTTACATGAAATCTGATGAATATGAATGTTTCCGACTTTGTGGTTAAATGTTCGTCTTTCGACTTTGTGCTAAAACTGATAATCTCTTTCGACTTTGTTGGATAACTTAAAAGCTTTCGACTTTGTCTCCGAGTTAGGAGACTAAAGTCACGGACTCTCCAAGTTTGTTTAAACTTGTCGAGTTTGTATAAAGTTGTCGAGTTTGTATAAACTTGTCGAGTTTGTAAGAATTTATCGAGTTTGAATAAACTTGCCGAGTTTCTAGAAACTTACCGATTTTCTACAAACTTGCCGAGTGTCTAGAAACTTACCGAGTTTCTACAAACTTCCCGAGTGTCTACAAACTTACCGAGTTTCTACAAACTTACCGAGTTTCTACAAACTTTCCGAGTTTCTACAAACTTACCGAGTTTCTACAAACTTACCGAGTTTCTACAAACTTGTCGAGTTTCTACAAACTTCCCGAGTTTTTATGAACTCACCGAGTTTCTAAAACTTGTCTAGTTTCTACAAACTTTCTGAGTTTCTATAAACTTCCCGAGTTTCTATGAACTCACTGATTTTCTAAAAGTTTTCAAGTTTCTAAAATTTTCCGAGTTTGTAATGAATTTTCCGAGTTTGTAAATTTTTCAGACTTAGAAATTTTTTGAGTTTGGAAGAATAAGTTGGATGCGGATGGCAAGGTTATTCATAACAAGTCCCGGTTAGTGGCTAAAGGATTCAGTCAAGAGGAAGGAATCCACTTCGAGGAATCTTTTGCACCAGTGGCAAGACTTGAGGGCGTTCGAATGTTCCTGGCATACGCTGCCCACAAGAATATCACGGCATATCAAATGGACGTGAAGACGACATTTCTCAATGGACAACTCCGGGAAGAGGTGTACGTCACACAACCAGAGGGCTTCGTCGATCTAGGACATCCGAAGCACGTCTATAGGCTCAAGAAAGCCCTCTATGGCCCTAAGCAAGCCCCGAGGGCATGGTACGACAAACTATCTGCATTCTTACTAGCTAATCATTTCACTAAAGGATCAGTTGACCCGACTTTGTTTATACAAAAACACGGGGAGGATATTCTCATTGTTCAAATTTTATGTGGATGACATCATTTTTGGGTCTACCCATAAAAAATACTCAAACTCTTTTTCAAAATTAATGAAACAAAACTTTGAGATATCCATGATGGGTGAACTCAAGTTCTTCTTAGGACTGCAAGTTCATCAATCACCTCATGGTATTTTCTTAAGTCAGTCCAAATATGCTCAAGGGATTTTGAAAGAACATGGCATGACCAGCTGTGACACCTATAATACCCCCATGTCGTCATCATCCCCGAAGCTAGATGCTGATCTACATGGGACACCCATTGATCCTACAAAATACCGTAGTATGATTGGGTCTCTCATGTATCTCACAGCTAGCCGATCGGATATTGTATTTGCCACTTACCTATGCTCCTGTTATCAGTCAAGACCAACTGAAAGACATATATCTGATGTTAAAAGGATCCTTCGATACATAAAGGGAACCATTCACTTGGGGATCTGGTATCCGAAGGATTCTAGTTTTGAACTAATAGGTTTTTCAGACGCGGATCATGCCGGTTGCATAGACACAAGGAAAAGTACATCTGGGGGAGTGCAATTTTTGGGTGACAAGATTGTCTCTTGGCAGTCAAAGAAGCAGGACTGTACATCACTGTCGTCTACCGAATCAGAATACGTCGCCATGTCAGAATGCGGAGCTCATGTCATTAGGATGAGGTCACAGCTGATGGACAACGGATACATCTTCAACTAGATTCCAATGTACTGCGACTCCAAGAGTGTCATTTCTATCTCGTGCAACACTGTCAAGTACTCAAAATCCAAGCATATTGCTCTCCGGTATCACTTCATCAAAGAGCACGTGAAAATGGGTACAATTGAACTTTATTTCGTGGGTACAGAATACCAATTGGCGGATTTATTCACCAAAGCCTTGCCTCATGCAAGATTTGTGGAATTGGTTTACCAGATTGGTATGCGATGTTTGACTCTAGACGATTTAAACAATTTTCTTAAACAAAATTAAATGAGTCAAACATCAAAACTATCTTTGTAAATAATTTATCAAAAACACAATAAGATTTTACAATATTTTTAAAAACTTAAAAATAAAAAAAAAAGAAAAAACATCTCTTTAAATGTGCAAAAGTAAAAAACGAATCAAAATATGTTCTCGTCATTTCAAATTTCATCAATTTCAAATCACGAACATATTTTGAGGGGGAGAATTTTTCTTAACTTTTGCACATTTATCATCTAAAATCTTCATCATTATCAAAATCTTCAACGAAAAATATTCTATGATCTCTTGAACTACAAGATTGTCAAATTTTTTCAAAAATATGTCTTAGTTCAAGGGGGAGAAATGGAATTAAACAAAGTTTTTCATCAAATTGATCAAAGTTTCAACCGTTACGAACATCAAGGACTGAAATTGTCAAGTTGTTAAAAGATGTCTCAAAAGGACCTTATGTGAACTAGGACTCTAGTTAAGGGGCTGAAACTGTCACAATATGACCGTATGAGAACTAGAACACAAGTTAAGGGACTAGAATTGACAATTGGGCAAAAGCAGCCAAATATAGGTCAAAATCAGCCTATTTCCCTCTCACTAAAACACACAGTATCATTTTTTCCTCTCACTAAAAAACCCGCCAAAATCTTCTATGAAACAAGATTTTCGTTTCTTCATTAAAAATCGATTTGTAAGTGCTTAATTCAATCTTCTAGGACTTAGAATCTCTCACGCATCAGTTTTGTAGCTAAAATTCATGTTTTTAAATTTAGGGTTTAAAAGAATTGATTTGGGCATTTCTCGTTTATTGGTGTTTAGTCTAATTGAGTTAGTAGAGTAGCTTCATAACAGGATTTAGAATGCTATGTGTATGATTAATTAGATTCAACAACAACAAGTGAGGCAGTTCGGTCGATTTAGGGTTTAAGGAATCGCGTTTATGTGCTAAGGAGAATAAGTGATGTGTTTTGATGTTTGAGTAGTGGGATATGCTTGATTATGAGGCTAGAACATACGCTTAAAGTTTCATAACATGGATCAAAACATTAGTCTAGGTTTGAATGATTGTATATTGACTGTGATGAACAAAGTGTTGATGTGAATGAATTTTTGAGTGTTTGTTATTGTTTTGAACTTGATTTGGATAAAGTTGAACATTGCTTGTGAATCATAACTTGTTTACATGAAATCTGATGAATATGAATGTTTCCAACTTTGTGGTTAAGTGTTCATCTTTCGACTTTGTGCTAAAACTGATAATCTCTTTCGACTTTGTTAGATAACTTAAAAGCTTTCGACTTTGTCTCCGAGTTAGGAGACTAAATTCACGGACTCTCCAAGTTTGTTTAAACTTGTCGAGTTTGTATAAAGTTTTCGAGTTGGTATAAACTTGTCGAGTATGTATAAACTTGTCGAGTTTGTATAAACTTGTCGAGTTTGTATAAACTTGTCGAGTTTGTTTAAACTTGGCAAGTTTCTATAAACTTATCGAGTTTCTACAAAGTTACCGAGTTTCTAAAACTTACCGAGTTTCTAAAACTTACCGAGTTTCTACAAACTTGTCGAGTTTCTACAAACTTGTCGAGTTTCTACAAACTTTCCGAGTTTCTATAAACTTCCCGAGTTTCTATGAACTCACCGAGTTTCTAAAACTTGTCGAGTTCTACAAACTTTCCGAGTTTCTATAAACTTCCCGAGTTTCTATGAACTCACCGAGTTTCTAAAAGTTTTCGAATTTCTAAAATTTTCCGAGTTTGTGATGAATCTTCCGAGTTTGTAAATTTCTCAGACTTAGAAATTTTTCATGAACTTAGGAACTTGGTTGCTTGTTTATGATTTGCTTGACTGATATGTGAAGGTTTTTTCTTGATTTAGTCTATCTATGTGATGCATCATACAAGTTAGGCTATTATCATGAAACAAATAACATACACTAACATATATATGCAATATCTATTGTGTGTTGTTGTTGGTGTTTGTGGAATACAGGCTAATCATGTCTCAAGGATCCATTACTCGAAAGGAGATGATACCAGAAGGAGATGAGCGCAAAATCAGTGAATCAAACTCAAGAGTCGACTTTGAGAATTTACCATGTCATGATTCATGTCAGATATTTGTGGAAATACTCAAGAGACACGACGTCAATTCTGTGATGAGAAAGACAGCAAGTGTACCTGAGGTGTATATGAATCAGTTTTGGCATCACATGATCGTAGGAAAAGACAAAAAACACATTACAGTCATAGTTGACAACACAGAGATTCAATTTCGGGTTGATACTCTTCCCCGCGTTCTAGACCTTCCATCAGAAGCCTCAGGCCCAAGAGGCAAATTCCACGATGACCCAACCTTTGAAACCATGGTTGAAACATTAATGCATCTCGGCTATGATGATCAGGATTAAGAACTCACCTCAATCTCCAAAGTAGACAGGAAGTACATCCCTCAGCCTTGGTTGACCCTTTACACCATCATCATTCATTGTATAACCGGAAAAGCAACTGGACTTGAACACCCGAGACTGGAACATTTACACTTCTTCTGGGGTTTCGTCAACTTCTACCACATGGACTTCGCTAAGTTCATATGGAATGATATCATTTACCAAGCCTAACAGTTCCAACACAAGAAGGGTTACAAGATACCCTTTCCTCGATTCACCAAGCACTTAATTTCACAATTCATGAAGAATCATCCTAAAATAGATAGAAGGTTAAATGAGAAAGCACATACTGAACAGATGGCTCACATGCTCACCGGGGTTAAAGTGCAGATGACCAACACTAAGAAACAGGGTGTGAGAATCCCATCAAGTATGTTAACAAAAGCAGTAATAGAAACTGAAGCTTATCAGTTGTACGATGAGGCTGAAAAGGCCGGAAAGGTGGGCATTACGGTTAAGGGAACAAAGTCAACCAGGGGTAAAGGCAGAGGTACAGGAAAGATTGTCCCAGCAGATTCTTCTCGAACAAAGAAAGCCTCAGTACCTGAGAAGAAGAAACTGATAACCAGAGACAAGTGTGCTGAATTCCAACTCAGAGACGAACCCACTAATGAAGAGGAAGAAGAAGAGATAGATCTTAGAAAAGAAAAGAAGAAGAAAGAGTTTGAAAAAATGAAGACAGTATTGGCAGAGAAAGACAAAGATTTGGGCAAGGGAAGGGGAAAATCCATCAAATTTACAGATCAATCGTTTAAACCCATCGAACCACCAATGACTGAAGAAGAAGAACAAGCAAAGCTTCTAAGGCAAACAGAAAGAAGTTTCTGGCAAATCAAGAGAAACAAGAACGAAGAAAAAGGGGTGAAGGATCAGCTTCACAACCCTTAGTTCAATCAGATGAAGAGTCAGAGACTACAAAGTCTGCTACACTTAGTGAATCTGAAGGTGATTCGGAAGAGTCAGGGCCAGAATCAGATGAAAATGACGATGATGAAGATGTAAAAGATGATGAAGAAGAAGATGAAGAGGGTGAATATAATGATGATGATGAGAACAAAGATGATGAAGGTAATGATGAAGAAGACGAACATGATGAAAACCAAGGGGAAAACCCTTTACCTTCTCCATAACCGTCATATGTGGGTCAATCCCCCAGTGAACTCTATGATTTGAAAGAGCAATTCCTTGCACTTCAAAAGAAGGTTATTGCACTTGAACAATCAGAAGAAAGTGAGCCCAAAGTTTTAAATGAACATCTCACTGAAGTGCAAACACATGTGGATAAATAGAAATTTGATATCAATGTCATCAAATCATTTGATCTAGAAAAAGCAGCAGAGGAATATCTTAAGACACATGTTCCTCAAGAAGTCAGCTCTCAAGTACCCCAAGAAGTCGAAAGAAATCTTCAAGAGGCACTCCCGAATTTTCTTAAAGAATATGTCAGACGTCAGCTGGAAAAGACTGTGGCTAATCTAATGCAAACCATTCCAATGACTATCCAGATTGTACCATCCAAGCCATCTACTGATGTCCTCAAGGGAAAACTACTTGCAGACATCATCGATAATCCTGAAGAGGAAGAACTCCGTAAGGCATTGCTTAATTCCATCAAGAAAGCTAAAAAGAAAGTAGAGGCATGTAAGAAGGATAAGCCAACCAAGCGTCTTCGGGATGATCCTAACAAAGATGATCAAGGGAAGAAAAGAAAGAAACTGTCTAAATTAACTGGCCCCTCTGCTACTGCACATTCTTCTGGTACTACCAAGCAATCAAGTCCTGACAAGTTCGTTCCTCTTGAAACTGGGGCATTCGATGAGACTGAACCGCATGATGACTTGAGTGATGATCAAGAAACTGCTGCTCCACCTCCAAGAGTTCCAAATGTTCCAGCACCACCTACAGACGCTCCACTTAAACCAGCACCCGAATGGGTAAACCCGAACGCTCCAAGGTTTGATTGGCTTGAAACAATGGTGGATGCATATCTAGAAACTCCAGGCGATAATGAAGCACCTGTTGAAGGTTCAATTGTGGACTTCACCAAAAGGTTAAAGAAGGTGATGAGAGTTCAGAAATTGGGATTATCTGATATCATCAGAGTTCGCAAAGAAGGCTTCTCGGAATTCAAAACAGTCACAACTTCAGAGCTGGAATTTGAGTACAACTTGGAACAAGTGGCAAGGGCTCTCTCAGAAAATATTGATTGGGATCATGCACGGACTTCTCATCCATACGACAACTTTCAAATCCGTGATTACTCTCAACCGTTACAACTCGTCGGTCAACCCAATAACCTGAAGATACCCAAAGCCTATTTCTTCAACAACGATCTGGATTATCTTGTTTATGGAAACACAAACCCTGAAAAACGTTATGCTACTTCTCTCACCAAATATCAGGCAACATCTTATACTTTAGAAGGTTTCGAAGAACAGATCAGCAATTTATTCGTCAACAAAGTTAAAGAGTAAAATGATGAAGCTGCTCTTGGGATCTATCACTGGCCAGATATGCGAAAATGGTTCTATAAATGGATGCTTACCAAAAGGTCAAAGACTGATGTCTATCAGAAGAGCAGAATTCTTTCAATCACAAGTGCAGAAACTGAATCAATGTTTGGTTACAACTTCCTGAAGAAGATCACCGTGAGGAGGATAGATGATCAAGAATACACCTTCAATGAAGCAGACTATCCCTACTTGCACAACAACGATATTGACGACATGTATCTCTTAAAAGTTCAAGGAAAACTCGAACATCTTCCAGGGCGTCTTCAGTATGACATCGTCAACTCCGTTCTGTTGTACATCCGCAACATTGTCATCGGATCAAGAGTTGAAGACGTGCATCTTGGGGTAGAAAGCTACCAGAAGAAACTGAATTTGGTCAAGCCTAATCTCAGACCTCCGAGAATCACATACAAGAAACCTTATTCATTCGGTGATAGACCATTCGGGGTAGCATACTTGTCAAAACGAAATTCAACAAGGTTTATGGGTTACGAAGATCTCCACAAGTTCAGCGATGAAACTCTGTTACTTGTCAAGTCTGAAATTCAAAAGATTCTGAAGAACCATAGCAAGGGGTTGCAATTAGGGTGGCTAAGGCATATGGAATGGAGTAAGAATGATGTGAAGCAAGCTATCAAATTCATGGATATGATTGACCGAAAGATCAAGTTCCGGGCGAAAATGAGAAGATTGGAAAGCTATGTGGGAGGACGAGCCAGAATCCCTAACATTCTCATTTTCCGTCGACCTGAGCAGTAGTCACTGGTACCTTTGTCATATTTCATCATCATTCATCATATTTGTTACTTTTGACAGTGGCTTGTGCATACATCATAGTGCACAACCCGTTCTTTTAATGAAAGGACCCTGAGGTACGCTTCAGTGCCTCAATCCTGATCAAAGTAGCGAAAGCTTCTTACTTATGAGTAGAATTAAACCAGAATTTTTTCTAAAGTTTTTCAAAATTCTGCTCATAAGGACAAGTATTCCCTTGTTAAGGGGGAGTATTTGAAAAATAATATTTGTTCTATATACAAAAGTTCTTGAAATTCTTCCTGTAAACCTCAAAAAGAGCAAATTTTAATCAAAAGTTTAACAAAAACAACATGAGTATGCTATTTTTAAGGGGGAGAATAAAGATATGATTAAAATATGGTAACAAAAAGTTTGAAATCTCACAAGTGCTCAACTCAGAATTTTCCCTCGAATTGACGATAGCAAAAGTCAGTAGTCGAAAGGGCATGTCCAGGACGGGCAATAATTTCAAGCCAATTTATCTGGTGGTGTAAACGTGTCTCGCGAAGGATGTGTCTGAGTAGAATGTACCGATTTTGAGCGATTTTCCTTGAATGTGATCTGGAAGGGTAATAATTTCAAGCTAGTTTTACTAGTGATGTAAACGTGTCTCGCGACGATCATGTTCATTGAAAATCAATCAATTCAAAAAGTGCTAACTCTACCCGACATGTGCAAATTTACCTTAAATACTTATGAGCACGTGTTGAGGAGGAGTATTTCTGAAAATCACAAAAACTCTCAAAGTGTTAACAAAATATGTTTTTAATCATAAGCACTTTGAGATTTTCAATAAAAAAAATTTTGTATGGCAACAATAGGATAGTCATGGAGTTATAAGGTGACTAAGGTTAGGAAAAACCGTCCTATGATCCGCCAGAGCCGGAGGGATCTACCCAAGGCCAATTTCAATAGTTTAGTACTAGAAAAGTCCTAGGTATAATTGAAAAAAGGAGAAATGAAATGAAAGGAGATAGAATGGCTTGAAGAATGAAAAAGAAAAGGGTGAAAAGAAATAGCCCTCCATTTGTTCAACCATAGGGCAGATACCGGGTTCAATACATATGCTACTGGTTGTTACTACGGTGACACCGGTATTGAAAATTAAGCCGTCATGGACCCAGTGACGCAATGCACTAAACCTTCTAACCACTCAGGTGTCTCTCAAAAGACACACTTGTTTCATTTCACACGGAGAACCCTTCATTATCTATCGACCTCTCACTCCGAGATGTGTCGATATTGAAAAGGAGGCACTCTGCTCCATGCCTCTGATGACCAAAATTAAACACTTAATTGAGTCTTGAGCCATGAGATACATCAAAGATCTCTTAGGTACACTTAGCATACACTGGTTGTTCAACAAAAGGAACAACAGTTGTAAAGAATAAGAGTGTCCTTCGCAGATCTTAGCAATCTGCCAAGAAAATTCATGAGAGAATTCATAAATTGTGAGCCTCAGTGATTGAATGGAAATCCTGCCAGGGTCAACATCAAACAGCCCTGACAGTAGGTCACTTCGGTAATCCCTTGTGGATTACGCTTAGTGTTAGCTCCAAAAGCGGTCTACAGTCATGGGGTGATCCTCAGCGACTCACTGAATCGTGGGTGCACTTCGGTGTGTCTGTGTTAGCCCTTTCGGGGGTATCCGATTCAGAAAGGCCTGGGCTAGGATTAGAGAAAGTGTTGGGTCCTTCAGTACCCAAGGATCCTTAAAACAGGATTTGAATACAAATCACGCTAAGTGTTAATCAACCAAAAACACAATTAAGTCATTGAGTAAACAGTCAATCAGTGAGTTACCTTCAAGATGCTCAGGACGAGTCTAAGAAGAAAGACTCACCACTCAGGGAGGCTGATAACGCTTAAATTGTACATGTTTTTAGGAGCGTTATTGTGGATTTTATGCATATATTTTGATCACTTTTATGAACTTATGGTACTTAATGAAGTATAATTTTTATTTTAGGTTCATGGAAGCTCACGACAAAGAAAACGAAGAAAAAGGCGAAGAAATGATCAATAAACGAAGATTTATGCATATACGAAGAATTTTCGACAAAAGCGAGTCTCGTGGAATATATTCGAGAAGTTAAAGTCATGAAGTTGTCACTCCAAAGACTCAAGAATAAAGCACGAGAGGGAAAACGTGGAAAGAATTGAAGAAAAGAAGCTCAAACGAAGAAATAATGGAAGACTCGTTGTTCCCGACACACCTTCACTATTTTGGCCATAACTTGAGCATACGAACTCGGATTTAGTTGATTCAAGTGGCCACGGAAAGCTAAGAGAAAGATATACAACTTTGGTTTTTATCATTTCTGACCAGAAGGCCCTCTCCAATCGGTAAGAGCCCGCATCCGATTCAGATAGAGCAAAGTTGATTTTTACGAGAGCTCCAATCGATCGGTATAGCCCCGCATCTGATCGGTTGGCTGAATCTGACTTCTCCAAGTTATTTTTAATGCTTATTTAAGTGCCATTAAGCCCCATGTCCGATCATGTGCCTCAATTAACTCCTAAACTTGCACTTTTATGACCCTTTGTGCCTAAGTAACTTACTTGTTGGCTAAGGTTGGCTTCTACCTATTAATAAGACCATTTTGGCATGGTTTTAGGTGTGAAATTCTAGCATCCACCCTTAAGGACGAATTTTCACCAACTATTATCAACCCTAAAAGACCACAAACCTCTGCCATTTCCAGAAGTAGTGCTCAAGTGCTAAAGAAAGTGTTTGGGTGTGATTTTCTGGCTTGGTTAGAAGTTGTAGTTGATTAGAGGCTTGAAGGTTGCTATAATCCTTCACCTTTACCTATTGTAATTGATACCTTGGGTAAACTCTTGTTACTTTTATGATGTTGAATTCTATTATTCATGTTGAACTCTGGTTATTGATTAATCTTGACATGGAATAGTTTTGTATACTTGTTTGGATATTATGATAACTTGTGATATTAGGATGTTTGGATATTTGTAGTGTTTGTTTGGATTATGATGATAACATCATATTTGGTTAAATTGGAACTATTTTTTTTTGTTTTGATTAATTATTGTTGAGTCTATATGTCGAAAGGATTCTCAATAGTGGTTGATTTCAATTCATTAGTCGATGAATGTTTTGGTCTTGTACTTTGTGACGATTGTATGAGAAACTTAATAAACATAACAAGTGAACGTTTAATTTAGATTAATGGTTGAAAGACATCTTTTGAATATGTGTTCTAATCATTATTTTTCAATGATATGACTAAAAATACCAACTTTATTAACTAACTAATATATCAACTAAACAACCAACTAGTATATAAACTTCGTATAATAGAAACAAAGGAAAGAAATAAAGAACAGAATATGATAGCTATGATATAGAGTATATTAAAAGTAAAATATAATAAGAGTAGCAGTAAAGAATAATAGAAGACTAATAAAGAAAGAAAGGAAGAATAGATGAGGATGGCGGCACAGTAGAAAAACAATGGGAAGTGTATGATATTAGATTAGGGAAAGAATAAAGAAAGAGATACAAAGAGGCATACACACACTCCCACCTTACCATCTCTATTGCACACCTACTAATATGGTGGGAGTGTTGTATTTATAGGTAAGAAGTGTTGCCCTAAAAGGCTTCAATGGGCTTTGGTTGGGCTTGTGTTGGACTTGGACTTTACATGGAATTTTACTAATACAATCTAGCTTAGTCCAACACAAGCCTTTCTAAGACTATTTTGTTACATATAATCGACATACACACTCAAGGATAAATGACCGTCACTTCAATATAATTTTAATGCAAACAATCTCCCCCTAAGGGATGGTCATTTCAATGATGCTCCGGTGATTGGTCTTTTGTCTTCAATATCTTGAACTTTGTGTGTCGATTTAGAATAGTCTTCATTCATCGTTCCTTCATCCTATGTGATCTTTAAAGTAATCGCCTTTAGGTCGTTCTTTCCTTCATCAACATCTTTATGTGATGATGTGTCGTGTCCTCTAACATACTCATACATCTTAGACTGTATACATATGCTAACAATCTCCCCATATTCTTTCATCATTTGGCATATGAACTTGTTCTTGACATCTTGATTAGCTTTTTGACTTTGTCGTTACACTCTATCTTTAACTTGATCCTTCTGTCTTGAACTTTTTACACTTTAGCTTTGTCTGGGATGTTCTTCATAAGTATAAGTATGCTGAGGTGAAGATGTTTGATGTATGATGATGGTTGATGGATGTTTATAGGTAGCTGCAAAAAACTGTTAGTAATAATCATCCAGCGCTTACGGGTTAGGACTTCGAGATCGTCAACAGCATAGTGTGAAGACTTTCTCTAATCTCCCCCAGGCCATTCTGAACCGGATACCCCCGAGAGGGCTTACACGGGCACACCGAAGTGCACCCACGATTCAGTGAGCCGCTGGAGATCACCCCACGACTGTAGACCGTTTGAAGCATAGTAACCATCATGATATAAATTGAAAGATCCTTGGATCTCATTAAGACCCTTGTACACCTTGTGTACCTTTTGGTGAACACAAGTGTGTTATAATGTAAGTGTGTCCTAAGAGATTTTTGATGAATCTCATGGCTCTAGACTCAATAATGTGCATTTTGGTTTTAGTAGTCGGAGGCATTAACCAGAGTGCCACCTTTTCAATATCAACACATCTCGAAGTGAGAGGCCGATAGATTATGTAGTGTTCTCCGTGAGAAATGAAACAAATATCTTTTAAGAGATATCTGAGTGGCTAGGAGGGGTGGTGCAATCGCGTCACTGGGTCCTTGACGTCTTGTCTTCAATATCAGTATCAACTTGTGATAACTGATAGCAGATGTATTGACCTGGTTTCTGCCCTAAGTTTTCATGGAGGGCTATTTCTTTTCACCCTTTCATTAAACTTTTTCTTTTTAATTCTTCAACCCCTTCTTTCCCTTTCTCATTTACTCCTTTTTTCAATCTTACCTAAGGACTTCTAATTCTAATCTATTGGAATTGTCCTTGGGTAGATCCTTCCGGCTCTGGCGGATCATAGGATATAACCTAACAATAATCACCTTATTACTCCATGATTACCCTAGATTATTAATCACAAGCCATAAAACCTTTTGTGAAAATTTCTCAAAGTGTTTATGAGTAAACACATTTTGGTTAACACTTCGAGAGTTTTTGCATTTTCTGAAATACTCCCCCTTCACATGTGCTTATGAGATTTAAGAAAGATTTGCACATGTTGGGTAGAGTTTGCACATTTGAATTGATCGATTTTCAGCTAATATGACCATCGCGAGACACGTTTACATCACTAGTTAGACTAGTTTGAAATTATTACCCGTCCCGATCATATTCAATGATCATCTCTCGAATTGGTACATTCTACTCAGACAAGTCCTTTGCGAGACACGTTTACATCACTGGATAACCAGCTTGAAATTATTACCCGTCCCGGACAAGTCTTTTCGATAACGGACATTTAGTTTCGTAAATTCGAGGGTTAATCTGAGTCAATCTCTTTTGAGATTCAACTGCGATCACATTTTAATCACATTTCTCCCCCTCAAAAATAGCATTTGGATGGTATTTTTTATACCGATTGATTAAAATCATTGGTTTTGAAAAGCTAATAGGGAGAAACGGATTTGCATGAACTTTTTGGAACAAATTTGTTTTGAAATACTACCCCTCAAAACTTGCATAGGTTTTGATATTTTTAATCTTTGGAGCAAATGGGGAGTAAGGATTTGAAAATCTTAAGCAAAATTTTTGAAAAGTTTTGAAAAACCTTTTGATAAATTTTGAATAAAATTTTGCTTAAGATTAAAAAGTTTGATTTGATAAACTTTGCGTGAAAACTTCTTTTCTTTTAGGATTGTTGCAATAAAGTGTACAACAGGGTCCTTTCTTTGAAAAACGGGTTATGCACTGTTATGTGTGCATAAGCCATTATGTTTTTAGGATAAGTGCTCAAAAGAATTTAACGACTTTTGTTTTGAAAAAGCACTTTCCTTTCTTTGAAGAAAGGGTCCTGAACAGATGTGTTCAGAAGCCATTACATTAAGCTCGGGTCCGAAACTGAATTGTTCCGAAGCCATAGATAAGAAATTTTGAGAAACGACATGTTTTGAAAACATTTAAATGAACTCTCGCTCAAGCATCTGTACATGCCCGTATCATTGTTGAATGACATTTCTAGGTACGTACAGAATATAGATTATACGAGAGACATGTCGTGAGAAGAATATTTTTGGATTTTTAGATTTTATATTGTTTTTGTATTTTTGAAATATTATATTTTTGTATTTTGCTTTTGTTGGTTTTTCAAATTTTGTTTTTTGTTTTTGTTTTTAGAGTAAACTACAAAATACATCCCTGTGGTTTGGTCAATTTCACACGATACATCCCTCCCAAAAAAATTGCGCCATACACATCCCTCCGTTAGTAAAGTCAAACACAATACATCCAAGAGGACGAACGGTGCAAAGATTGTCTCGTTAAGTTGGACACGTGGCAGTTAACTCTTTTTAAGCAAGGGTATTTTAGTCCTTTCACCCCCTTCTTCTACAAATCCACATCCAGTAAACTCTAAAATATTTAAATCCACAAATCCAAATCCACAAATCCAAAAACAAACACAAATCTAGACACAAACACAAATCCAAATCCACAAATCCAAATCCACAAACCCACAAACACAAATCCAAATCCACAAATCCAAAAACACAAACATCAATACCCAGAAACATGTTTCCATCATCGAATCATACCCAGAAACATCAATTGATTGTTTTTTTGATTTAGGGTTTATGCGTTCGAATTAGGGATTTTTGATTGATCGTATTTGTGGTTGATTAAGTGCTTTGGTTTGTGTTATAACATGTATTAGAACATATGTAAGTGCTTTAATCGAACCAGAAATATGTTGTGATTGAGAATCAAAGGTTTAGGGTTTTACGACACTAGCAGTTTTGATTTTTCATGTTTGTGGTTAAAATATGTTATAAATTGGTCTGGATGCTTAGAATAACATTTAGAACACTCGCCCATAATTATTTTCATCAATTAACCACATGAATTGGTTAACGTGATTTGTTGTTCATATGTTGTTTCGCATAAGTTGTTGTTAGCTTAGTTTCGCGTAATCTTGACATGAGAATGTGTTTAGGGGTAGTTATGAGTTGTTATTAATTTGTGTTTGTGTTTTTGGATTTGTGGATTTGGATTTGTGGATTTGGATTTGTGTTTGTGTTTGTGTTTGTATTTGTGTCTGGATCTATACAGTAACAATAGAATGATGTATTTCGTTCGTTCGTTTAAATCTGTACAAGGATATCATGGTAGCAGTCACTTTTGCAGTATGTGTGTCCTTAGAATTATTAGATTCACATTGAAATTGTTACTTATTGAATAGACTCAAGTTGTTTTTCTTATGAAATTGATTAATTTATTTGCTAATAAGATTGAAGTTGAAGTAGGTTTGAAATTAGTTGATGTGATTTGCAGCAGGTAGTGGAACATCACCGGAAAAAGATTTGGATTTGTGTTTGTGTCTGGATTTGTGTTTGTTTTTGGATTTGTGGATTTGGATTTGTGGATTTAAATATTTTAGAGTTTACTGGATGTGGATTTGTAGAAGAAGGGGGTGAAAGGACAAAAATACCCTTGCTTAAAAAGAGTTAACTGCCACCTGTCCAACTTAACGAGACAATCTTTGCACCGTTCGTCCTCTTGGATGTATTGTGTTTGACTTTTACTAACGGAGGGATGTGTATGGCGCAATTTTTTTGGGAGGGATGTATCGTGTGAAATTGACCAAACCACAAGGATGTATTTTGTAGTTTACTCTTATTTTTATAAAAGAAATGGAAAATCAAAAATAGAAGATAGAGAGAATGATTTTAAAGAATTTACAGAATTAGAACCCTCTGATAGCTAGGTTCTGAGATAGTTGAATCACATGTAACCAAAGGCGAAGAGATGTCACAAATAACAGTGTTGGAAGTACATGAATCATCACTCTGAGGGTGTTGACTATCAACTTTTGTAACGGTTTCTACTTCCTGTTGGAGATTGTCACTATTCTTTGTCTTGGTACAACTATCAAAAATATTTCCTGTGGGAATCCATCTAAGACCAACTGTTTTAAAAACTCTTCCCGTGTGAGTCCACCTAAGGCAAGATCTAGGAGTTGTTTTCTTTTCAGATGAAGCGGAAGTCTCATTTTTAGAAAAATTGCGTCCTGTAGAGATCCACCTAGTAGGTTTCTTAGCCTTTTTCTTTTTATCAACGAGTTTGTTTCTATTTGGTGTCTTAGTGGATTGTGCCTTAGCACGTGAATTTGCTTTCTTGATATATTGTGCAACACATGCATCATGATTAGCTGAAAAGACACATTTCTGACATGTAGGACAGACAAATTCAACTTTCTTGTTCAAAACAGCAACCTTAATTTTGTCACTACTGTCATTTTGAACTTGGTTTGTGTTCGAAGAGGAATTCTTAGTGTTGCCTTCTATGTGGATAACATTTTCTTTTGCGTAGCTACTCTTAGATGCAAGCCAATCCCTAGTTTTTGGTTGAGTGTTCCTAGGTATTGGTTTACTACTACTAGCAGTGCCTTGTAATGTTATAGAATTCATCACCATGGGTTTTGTACCTAAAATTCCGTTTTTGCGAATCTGTGCCTTTTGCCTAGCTTTTTCTAGATAGAGATTGTGGACCATATCGTTAGAACCAACAGATTCCTTAACTATTTTTGTGGTCACATTTGGTGCACTATTCCTAGAAAGGCCAGGTGCTATCACTTCTTGTGTTTTGACTACAGCTTTCCCTTTTTCTTTTGCATTAAACTTGGGCAAGGGTGTTGGAGTGACTGGTTTTGTCAAATCATTTTTCACATCAACTTTTGGAATAGATTGAGAAATAGACATTTTTGGTTTTGCAACCGCTTTGTCTGAAGTTGATGGTTTTTCAAACTTAGTTTCCTCACCCTTCCCTTTTTGACTTTCAAGCTGACACTTCAAAAGATCATTTTGCTCTTTCATATTTTTGTAAGCACGCTCATACGACAATTTGTCATACTTTCATTCTTCCTTTTTCTGCTCAAGTTGTTTAAAATATGTTACATTTTCTTTTTCAAGCTTAGTAAGTGCATTTTCATATTTTTCAACAATTGCAGAAGTTTCAGCTCTCAGTCTTTCATCATCTTCCACAGAATATGTTTGGTAAATAATGGACATAATTTCAGTTGATAGAGCTACTTTAGAGAGTATGTCATTGTGTCTTTCCAAAACTTTTATGTGTTCAATGTTTTCATTAGCTTCCTTCACCAGGGATTTGTGGTCCTTGACAAAGTCAGCTGTTTCTTGCAGAAGACATCTTTCAACATTAAGAACTACCGCATAAATTGTAGATAGTGGAGGAATGATATCTTTTTCAAATATCTTTTTCTGTTCAGTATGAAAACTTTGAAACCAATCATTGTAGGTACAGTTTTTTTTTTGGATGCCATAGTTGATTGAAGTGTTTCAACTCTCCTTTTAAGATCAGCAAAAAATTGTCTAGTTTCACTTGTGTTACAAGTGTTCTTAGAGAATATTTGTTCGATGTTAGAAAGATGTTTCGAAACAACCCTTCTATTTGCGACATCCAATGGTTTTTTGAAAAACAATGGTGACTCTTTTTGAACCTGATACACTCTAGATATTTTGTTAAGCTCATTATAATCAATTGGTCTGATATCTAGGTGCTTCTGGCTCATTTTGACACGTGTCTCTTTGGATAGCTCAATCGTTTCATAAGAATCCTGAACTTCGGGAGGGTTATGATTATCATTTAGCACATTACCATTATACAACACATTCTGAGCTTGCTGAGCTTTCTTGAGAATATAAGGGTTTTCACAACCGATAGCCATTTTCTTCATTGTATGTAAAATCGGGTTTGGATCGTTAATTAGCATATTTTGAGTTTGAGCAGAATGACCCGTTTTTACAAGCAACTCTTCCAACTTTTTAATGGTTTCCTGTTTGTCAAGAATTTCATCAAGAAGTTCATTTTCACGTTTTGAAAACCTTGCATGCAACTCTTTCTTTTCTTTTTCAAGATCAAAGCAAGTTGCTTTTTGTTTAGAAAGTTGGTTGGTTAATTCTGAAATTTCCTTGTTTAGGGATTCAATTTTCATGTGCAAATTGACATCAAGAGTGTCAAATTTGATTTGCAATTGTCTTTCTCTTAAAACAGAATCTCTATAACCAATTTCAAGTTCTGACTGTCGTTTGTGACTAAATTCAAAAGCTTTTTCGTTCACCTTGTATCTCTCAAGCTCAGTGGTCAATTTCACATTCGCGGTTTTAAGATCGCGATTGACCTGTTTCACTTTTTCAATCTCAATGCGACAATTATTCAGTAATGTTTCAAATAAAGCACGGGTTTCCTCATCATTAGCTTCATTTTGTGCAACTTGAACTTCATTAGGATGCATATTTGGGGTTGCCAAATTAGTATTGCTACAACTTGGCATGTCCATGTATGTATCATAAGTAGGTTCGAGAGGCACAGAATGAGGCTTTTCATGAGCAAACAGATTAACCTCATTACTTGGATTTGGTACCGCATGGAGTGGTTCTTTGTCATAAGTAGGAGGAATGTCAGAATCACTGTATGATGATGATTCTTGGTAATCAGCCATAAGGTCGGAGACTCCAGTGACTTCTGTAGAATTATCATTAACTCTTGTTGTAACCATGAAGTTGTATTCCTCATCCGTCAATGGTATTCCCGAATCTTCCTTGTTGGCTAGCATCAACATGTACTGGAGCTTTTCTATCTTCGTCATTGCATGGACATTACCAATTCTACCTATATCACTCCTATGGATTTTAGATGAAGTCATGAAACAATAATCCTCATTTTGATTGACCCCATTCTGATTCACAAACTGATCCATTTGATTTCCCGTATACTGCCCTGCATATTGCATTTGATTCCCCATCTGTATAACCATAGCATTTCCTTGATGATTCCTGATAACCTCAATCATTTGTCCTTCTTGACCCATATATAACTGTGTATTGTCAGTGTATGTTGAATTCCATTGGTTGTTGATATGTTGTTTGAAGTTTAATGCCTTGGTGATTAATGCAAAAGCATGTGTCAGATCAGTTGCCATATTGTCTTGTTGAGTTGCCATTGATGATGTTGTATGATAAAGTTGATTCAGGATCGTTTCAAAGAAATAGGTGTTGTGGTTGTTGAAGGTTAATCTTTGTTGTTGTTGTGTTGCCTTGGTTTGTTGTTGATGATCGTTGAAGTTACAATTTAGATAAACGAAACAAATTAAATAAAGTTACTAAATTTGACTAGACTATAATTTAGACAAAATCAAAAGTTCACAATTTCGTCAAAAGTTATGTAAATTACAATTTAGATAAAATGACAATTTCTATATAAATTGTAATTTGACCAAAATTTATACAAATAATGGCAAAATTTCAATTTAGATAGAAATATATCTAATTTATATAAATTGGTAATTTATATAAAAAATCTAACACTCTTATACAAGAGGGTAGATATCCGATTGTCAAAGTATTTTACACACTTATACAAGCGCGAAAATACCGAGTTCACTTTTGGTGGTGAAGAAATCACGTTCGAATCAAATTTATAAAAGTTATTTAAGTTTGAAAATGTTTAGATTAATTGCGAGGGACTGAAACTGCCAATTCTGAAAGTTCTTAAAGACTGCTGAAAAAGCGAGGGACCAATTCTGCCAAATATCAAAACTGCAGTTCTGTCCGAGATCGGTTTGCGATAAGCTGTCTAATATCGGATTGCGATAAACTTCTCGGATAACACTAAAACTCAATTGCGATAAAACCTTGTCAATTGTGATAAAAAGCCAAAAATAATGATTAGAACACATATTCGATAAAAGCACTCTTTATGAATTGTGATAGACCAACTTTTTCTCAATTGCGATAAACCCCAACTTGTCGCAAGCTGAATTGCGAGAGACCCTCTTTTATCGCAATTTGGATTTCGATAAACCCCTTTTTGTCTCAAACCTTTACAAGGTTTGAGACTTTTCGATGTCGAGAAGTTTGATTTTATTACTTTTATTATACAAGAAACGCAATAAAATTAATCCGCAAACATGGAGAGTCGAACTTGGAACCTTTTTAGCACCTTGTACCCACGATCAAAACTTCTTTTTCTTGTTAATACCGCAAAAACTCACAACTTTTTCTATAATACGCACGATATGACCACAAAGCTATCAACTTTTTCGCTTAAGATCACTTTAGACCCAAAAAGCTTCAAACTTTTTATGAAAAACACACTAGATGATGCGTAAAAAACAAAAAGCAACAACCTTTTTTTTTTATAACTAACGGACGAATAACACCACAACTAGACCTAAATCCTTGTGAGGCGATTGATACCACTTGATATGACTAAAAATACCAAGTTTATCAACTAACTAATATATCAACTAAACAACCAACTAATATATAAACTTCGTATAATAGAAACAAAAGAAAGAAATAGAGAACATAATATGATAGCTATGATATAGCGTATATTAAAAGAAGAAGAATATAATAAGAGTAGAAGTAAAGAATAATAGAAGACTAATAAAGAAAGAAAGGAAGAATAGATGAGGATGGCGGCACAGTAGAGAAACAATGGGAAGTGTATGATATTATTTTAGGGAAAGAATAAAGAAAGAGATACAAAGAGGCATACACACACTCCCACCTTACCCTCTCTATTGCACACCTACTAATGTGGTGGGAGTGTTGTATTTATAGGTAAGAAGTGTTGCCCTAAAAGGCTTCAATGGGCTTTGGTTGGGCTTGTGTTGGACTTGGACTTTACATGGACTTTTACTAATACAATCTAGCTTAGTCCAACACAAGCCTTTCTAAGACTATTTTGTTACATAAAATCGACATACACACTAAAGGATAAATGACCATCACTTCAATATAATTTTAATGCTAACATTCAAGTAAATGGAACTTCACAAATTGATGACATCAAAGTTATGGGTCGAAAGAACTCTTTGTTTGTTGTTGGTTTAGGCATGAGTTTTATGACATGACCAATTGTTTAAAGCTTATGTATATTTGATTTTTAAAGCACTAGACTATTATAATTGGTTCTATATGTCGAAAGGATTACCCATGATAATATGTTTTCCAAACTAACCATCCTTAAACTAGTAAAGGCTTACACCAAGTTCTTACTAATTTATTATAAGGCTTACACCAAGTTCTTACTCACTTATTATCATTGCCAAACATGTATGTTCTTTGTGTGCTTGTTCTTATATTGCTTTTCTTTATGGTTTGATCCGTGACAATCATAACCATCAACTTTTTACTTGCTTAAACAAACAAACGACACTTGAGTGCAACCAAGTCTCTTGGGACGGCCTTGACTTACCAACCCATATACTACATACGACTAGGGTATACTTGCCCGAATGTGTTCCTAGTTAATCGGTAATTCTTGTTTATAAATTTAAAACCTTTTTCTCTTATTTGTTCATGTTTATTTTTGTTTTAAGTGTTGTTTTATGTTCTTGGTGCTCTTCTAGTATATATGTGTTTATGTGTTTATGTGTTTTACTTGTGTTTATTTTCGTGTTCGTTACGTTATGCATTCCTGTTTTATTTTGTCAATAAAAAGTTTTAAGTAAAACTTGTTTACATAAAAAAAAAATACCGAGCCTTCTATCCGATCGGTTTGGCATCCAACCGATCGGCTAAGCCCAAACCTAAAAATATTTCATTCCAACCGAATTGGATGGAGACCATGCTGATCGGATGGAGCTCTCGGTAAATATTGGCCCAACCCAACCAATCGGATGGATGATAAGCCAATCGGTATAGATATATATATATATATATATATATATATATATATATATATATATATATATATATATATATATATATATATATCGGTAAATATATATATAAATTAAAAAATAAATGTTATTTTCATTTTTTGTATTTTGTTCTTGTGTGTTTGTGTTTAGATCGAATAAGTTTAAATGTATTTTGGTTTTTGCAAGAGTATCATTTCTTTTATTCTACTTAAATTTGTTTTTTTTTTTTTTATTTTAAATTTTGTTAATTTAGTACGTTGTGGATAAATAAGTACTTGTTTTTTTAAAAATGTTTTGAACTTTGTGGGTATGTTCACTGGAAACCCTCACGAGAATTCACTCGTCCACTCAGGCCACCGAGGGGTTTAAAAGGCTTGTTGCATACGCTAAATGCAACCGTGATGCCTACGAAAGTGAGTTTTAGAATTTTACGCGTTTTTTGTAGTTTAGTTTATTTTTGCAGATTTAATAAGCTCTTGGAGATTGGATTATTGGTGATATTATACTTGGTGCGGAGATGTTTTGTTGAATGAGAAATTGATTGATCTCATAAGCTTATGCTAGCATTTGCTTAGCACCGTATCATATGGAGTTCGATTCCGATTTCTTGGCCCGGGAAGTTTCGTTTCTCTTGGATTATTTATTTACTCATTTATTTTCCCTATTTTACATGCTTTGAAGTTTATTTTTCACAATGAGTATAATGCGTAACTTAAGTGTGGGGAGAAGTAAATAGAAAAAAACGAAACTAATTTTTAAATTTATAATTTTTGGTGTCAATTTAAAATTTTGTATACTTGTTTGCCCTTGTGATCTAATTGTTATCACGCTTTTAGGATAATATATTAGAATAACTGGATCAATCCACTGGTGAAATGTGCAATTTTGAAAAATTCGAGATGTGTCCCGATTAATATTGCAATCCATTCTGGGATCGATAACATTTGCTAGCACATATTATAGCCCTTTCCACTAAATTGTGAGGATTTGAGACTGTTCTATATATATACCAAACATCTTTTATGCTTGGATCTTTTGCTATGAGTGTGCCGGTGATTTTATTTATTCTAGAACTTGTACTTGTAAATCATTACCAGACCGCAGTAAGATCACATTCGTGTGATATAAGTGTATTAGTGTGATAAAGAGGCACCCTTAGGAATAAAAACAAATGGCCTTCCGTTTACATCTAATGATATATTAGCTAGCCACATCGGTTAGTTAACCACCCATATGAACCCATTTGTTAGCGTTTATCTTTAGCGCTAGATACCCTTAGTTACACCCTCCGAGCCATCCTTTTCATTTTTGATTAAATCCAGAAAAAGCAAAAAAATATTTTACACTTTAAACCTTAGACTAACCCTTTGTCAAAGTCTAAACGGTGGGTTGCTAGTTGCTTGGTATGTTGGACTGTTTTTGATGATTATTAGTTAGCCACACTTTGCCATTCGTGTGTGCCATTCCGACAAAGATGAAGGTGCGCAACTTCGTGTTTTGTATTTTTTGTGGTGTATGCTTATACGAAGTGTGGGGGAGATTTGATGTTGAAAAAAAAATGTGAAAAAAAAGAATGAATAAGTCATCGAAGAAAAAAAAAGAAAGAAAAAAATATATGTGATGACAATTATAGCCAATGTGCTATATTATTATGAAGATGAAGGAAGATGAAGTATGATTGAGATATCGATTAGCCAATGTGCTAAGACGTGATATACATATATATTTGGTGATCAATATGTGAAGAGGAGAAGATTGTAATTATAATCATTTACGGGTTTGCGGTTTGTTCGGTAACTAGCAACAATGGGACATAGACTTGACTTTATATTTCTTTTAAAACCAATTTCATAAATACTCCCTTGCCTTACCCCTACCCTTACCAAATTACTTTATTCGTTATTAGCTTTCGAGCATCCGAATATAGTGATGGCTTTGTGAAAATATGTAGTGCATTAATATTTTAGTGACCATCGGGTTTTTGAATAGTTGAAAAACGTTCCTAGCGAGCTAGTGTGTGTTTTGGTGACCATCCGTTATGCAAGTAACGTTGTTAGCGAACCAAGGTACAATCTAGTGACCATCCGTTGCTTAGCTAGTCAAGAATTCGTTGTTAGCGAACTATTATATTATTGTATGAAATATTTAAACATAAGCCTGGTAAAACCCTTAACCTTTAACCCGAATAAAAGACCTCTTTAGATGTTTACACTTTGTGCTTACGCCACGTCAGTGGAGTTTTGTTTCTTGTACAAGCCTATGGTAATAAACGGATCATGACTGAGCAATGAGTGTGATTTCTCTTATATATACTGCACTACCTAAATAAATAAGTGATTGAGTGAATTATACTTCGTTTCTTTTTCGTGAGGTGTTTAGAAATGTTACTCAAGCAAGAAAATCCATGGTCATACATCTCGGTTTTTCACCATAACGCTTAAAAACGATGAATCTTATCTTGTACTTGTACTTGGTGGATTTGCATCATATTTTGTTAATCATTTTCATGCACCATATGGGATCTTTTTTTCTTAATATTTGCTTGAGGGCAAGCAAACCCTTAAGTGTGGGGGAGTTTGCGCTCATTTTCTCTCTTATTAAAAAAAAAGTTTTAACGATATGTCCAACCGATCGGATGTTCGAGCATCCGATTCGGTTGGCAAGTTGCATGTTTTTACGAATTGTCCATCAGATCGGATGGATGCGTCGTAAAATCTTCAAAATTTTTAAAATTTTCTTTTCATTTTGTCATTTAGATATGAATTTCAATTTTTCTTTTTCTAGATTTGCTTGAGGGCAAGCAAAGTTCAAGTGTGGGGGAATATGATAACGCTCAAATTGTACATGTTTTTAGGAGCGTTATCGTAGATTTTATGCATATATTTTGATCACTTTTATGAACTTATGGTACTTAATGAAGTATAATTTATATTTTATGTTCATAGAAGCTCACGACAAAGAAAACGAAGAAAAAGGTTAAGAAATGATCAATAAACGAAGATTTATGCATATACGAAGAATTCCCGACAAAAGCGAGTCTCGTGGAATATATTCGAGAAGATAAAGTCATGAAGTTGTCACTCCAAAGACTCAAGAATAAAGTACGGAAGGGAAAATGAGGAAAGAATTGAAGAAAAGAAGCTCAAACGAAGAAATAATGGAAGACTCGTTGTTCCCGACACACCTTCACTATTTTGGCCATAACTTGAGCATACGAACTCGGATTTAGTTGATTCAAGCGGCCACATAAAGCTAAGAGAAAGATATACAACTTTGGTGTTTATTATTTCTGACCAGAAGGCCCCATCCGATCGGTAGGAGCCCACATCCGATTCGGATGGAGCAAAGTTAATTTTTACGAGAGCTCCAAATGATCGGTATGGCCACGCATCTGATCGGTTGGCTGAATCTGATTTCTACAAGTTATTTTTTATGCTTATTTAAGTGCCATTAAGCCCCATGTCCGATCATGTGCCTCCATTAACTCCTAAAATTGCACTTTTATGACCCTTTGTGCCCAAGTAACTTACTTGTTGGCTAAGGGTGGCTTCTACCTATTAATAAGACCATTTTGGCATGGTTTTAGGTGTGAAATTCTAGCCTCCACCCTTAAGGACGAATTTTCCCCAACTATTATCAACCCCAAAAGACCACAAACCTCTACCATTTCCAGAAGTAGTGCTCCAGTGCTAAAGAAAGTGTTCGGGTGTGATTTTCCATCTTGGTTAGAAGTTGTAGTTGATTGGAGGCTTGAAGGTTGCTATAATCCTTCACCTTTACCTATTGTAATTGATACCTTGGGAAAACTCTTGTTACTTTTATGATGTTGAATTATATTATTCATGTTGAACTTTGGTTATTGATTAATCTTGACATGGAATAGTTTTGTATACATGTTTGGATATTATGATAACTTGTGATATTAGGATGTTTGGATATTTGTAGTGTTTGTTTGGATTATGATGATAACATCATATTTGGTTAAATTGGAACTTGTTTTGTTTATTGTTTAGATTAATTATTGTTGAGTCTATATGTCGAAAGGATTCTCAATAGTGGTTGATTTCAATTCATTATTCGACGAATGTTTTGGTCTTGTACTTTGTGACGATTGTATGAGGAACTTAATAAACATAACAAGTGAACGTTTAATTTAGATTAATAGTCGAAAGGCATCTTTTGAATGTGTGTTCTAATCATTATTTTTCAAGTAAATGGAACTTCACAAATTGGTCTTGTATTATCCAATACAATTGGCATCATTTAGAGCTCATAATGACCACAAAGAGTACAAAGGCCGTTTCAGGGATCGTCTTCATATCTACTTCACATCACCTATCTTCCTCTTCATGAATAAAACTGAAATGCTTCACGGAGGTTACTCTCAGTTAGTCATCCCCCTTCTTAGAAGTTCTTGCGGTTGCTTCTTCAGTCCTTCAAACATTAAATGAGGTCGTCTGATACGGAGTTTCAAAAATAGAACAAATCAATCATTGATACACAGAAATGGATAATGAGTATAGATAGGGATACGGTTAAATTCACGATAGTCGATACGTCACGGCATACTTCCCTCTTTCTTCTTCATAAACCAACAGGAGCATCCAAAGATAAACACTGAGGTGAACAAAATCATATTCCATAAGTTCTTTCAATCTCTCAACGTCTATGGCATCATGGTTTCATCAAATGAGATCAGTCCAATGCTAACTCTACTTCCCAAGCAGGAGGGAATCCCAAAAGGTTCATCAGAAAACACCGGAAAATTTTGTACAACAAATACTTCCAATGTCGGAGCTTCTAAGGGTGGATACTAATAGGTGTCAGGAGAAATTTTGACAATCAATTGAGATCGGAATATGTGCTTTCATAGCAACATTAATCAAAACAGATTTAAGCGGTTGAGAGTCATCATAACAAAAGTAGGGTGAAAAATAGATTACTAAAAATCGTATATCAGATATGGTAGTCTTTGGTAGCTTTATGAAGAGCCAGTCAATCCATAACCAATGGACCTCAAAATAAAGTATATCCAAAAGTAAATGGATTCGTAGATCGAATACGGTCGTCAAGCCAGACGGGTAGTTCATATATCAGAGTCAAGTACGTGGTTTATTATAATGTTGAGATAGATAAACGAACAGTTCAAGGTGTCGAAATTTTGTTTAGCTTACTAGCATAAGGGGCAGGTAGGGTGTGTATCATTGGTAATACGAACATCGTATAACCGTCAAAAGTGAGATTGTATGGAATATTAGTTATCAGCATCATCATGCTTAGTTAACAATTTCGTACTGAGATAGTATTTACACCATATCCTTCCAAAGGAACTGGTTGGCAGGCAAGGTTCAATCATTCAAAGGAAGGGAACAAAACTTCTTATATTCGGGGTTGATAATTGTCAGGGTTCTCATAGGAGTAGTAATGGATTACGCAGAACTGAGTAGTATCAGATGATACACTTCATATCCGACATGAGTAATGAATTCATAGAATATGTGTCAAACACATTATGGTTGAATGACCATCTGGATGGTCGGGAAGGTATCTAACTGTTTATCGAACAGATCGGAAGTGGAGATTAAAATCAGGAAGTGGAACTTAAATGGTGGTTACTAATCTTAGGTTGCAAAACTTTCTAGCTTCTGAAACAAATGTTCTTACAAGGCATATCTAAAGGCATAGGCACAAATCAGAGTGAGGCGGAAGCAATGTTACTTACATAGATGTCCTAATCTACCCATTCCTCACCGGAAATAACTTAAGTTCCTATAGGGAAATCCTAAAGCAAATTTTCAAAGGTTGTCTTATGAGCGCCTACAGTGGAAAACTTAGTGGTCCAAACTTCACAGGCCAAGGGTAATGTATTACAAGTCGCAGCCTATCTCTCTGATACCATAATTGTAACACCCCAACCCGAAAAGGGTAGAAGTATTACGTTATGGTGACATATGAAAGCAAACACTAGCATATGACATAAATAATACAAAGTGAATTTCAATGGTTACAAGGGAAAAATATGAAGATACAAGATTACAATGGAAATTACAATAAATACTAAGTCTATAAATAATCTCTTCTAGTCATCTCTAATCCGGAATGACTATCAAGGTCTTCTAAGTCCAATTACTCTCCACTCATAACCCAGCTTCCTACTAAAACCTGCCGCAGGAAAAGAAATGCGGCTGAGCTTAAAAAGCCCAGTGAACAGATATATATAACATAACATAACGGTAAATAAGCATAAGTAACGAAAGAATAAGAATACAAAACGAAAAGCATAACTTGAAAGAGAACAAAATTAAGAGTGCATGAGAACTGAATAGCAAATGAATCAAGAATGAAATGAAAACAAAGGAGGGTTCATGTAAAGATGTGCCATAAGAACTCCATACATAATCCGTCAAATCAAACTAGAGCAAATATAAGTATACGAAGAGGGGAGACCTCTAAGTAAATAATAATAGTGTGAGAAGGAGTGCAAGGCACACACCACCTGGTCACCATAACTACATATACATAAAACCTAGGATGCATCCATACGCTCCCTAACATAAGTATGTGTGTCAGCTCTAGACTAAGCACACATAAAAGGTTGGCCAATAGTGAATCGCGATAAAATACATATACATAAGGGGGAACGCCGTAGATCTATCACACCTCTACGGGGGTGTCATGCCTAAGGTGCCATCAAAGACATGGTCCTAGTACCTCTAGAACTAGTTAAGCTCAGGCACGGAATATCATATCATACAAAATCAAAACTATCATGGCAAGAGAAACGAGAAAGTAACTCAAATAAGCATGGCAAACACATAAGCATAGCATGGCAGAGACATTTAAATAAATGTCAGAATGGATCATAGGAATGACAATCATACAATGAAAGTCATTAATCAACCAAGGGAATCATAGCAAGGGCAAAAGTCAAGTCATCAAAGTATCATAGGTTCATCTTCAAAGGTTCATAATCGAAGGTTCATAATCAAATGGTTTAATTAAAAAAATCTTTATCAAATGGTTTTCATAAAAATGATCTTTGATGACGGTCTCCGTAAAAGTAGTCTTTAAAATTAGTTTCTATAAAAGCTAGTAGAATTTCATGTAAAAGTGGTATCGCATCGTTCGTAAACATCATTTAAAAATAGTTTTTCTCAAAACATTTCCATGATATAATTAAGAAAGGTTTTCACAACTAGTCACCAAAATCAAATGAACCTTCTAAGTGTACAGTGATTTGAAGTAATAATATTACAGGGTAACGAACGGATGGAGTGCTCCTGTATGCTCTTTGTACTTTTGTCGTTTGGGCTTGTTTCTTCCTTTTGGTTCTTGGTTCTTCATCCAAACTTGATCTTTTCTTTATCTTGAAGCTTGTCAACTTGAATACTTGGACCTTTATTCTTTGAAATGTCTTTTTGATTGGATCTTGACAAGAAAATCTTCGCACTATCATAAATATTTCCTTCTTCCTCATTTTTCACATCTTTTTCTTCCTTTTTCCTGTTTTTGGCTACATATACTTTGCAAACACGCTTTGGTACGATTTAGTAACAAAAGCATATAAATATAACCAAATAACATATATAAAAACACGAATAACGCTACTAAAAACATGCATAATTTGAGCGTTATCATATTCCCCCACACTTAAACTTTGCTTGCCCTCAAGCAAATCTAGAAGTAAAAACAATTATCCACATGGTACACAAGTATGATTAGAAAAATGTGATGCAAATCTATCAAGCACGAGTACAAGTTAGATTCATCGAGTTAAGCTTTTATGGTCGAAGCATCGAGATGTTTGACAATACCCAAATGATTTTCTTGCTTGATAAACATTACTAAACACCTCACGAAAAGGAAAATGAAATATAATTCACTCAAAACACTCATTTGTATGGTTGGTGGAGTATATAAGAAGAATCACACTCATTTGCTCAGTCATGATTTAAATATTACCATAGGCTTGTACAAGAAACAAAACTACACCGAAATGGCGTGAGCACCAAGTATAGATATCAAAGAGGTCTTTTATTCGGGTTTAAAGGCTTCAGGGGTTATATTAGACTTATGTGCAACTATCTTATGCAAAACATAATAGCTCGCTAACAACGAATTCTCGCATCACCAAATAACGGATGGTCACTACATGTCAATACACTTGATAATTCCACAAAGTCAAAAGGGTAGGATAAGACATGGGATATGTTTTAGAAAGGGTTGATAATAACGAATATACAAACTAGTCAAAGTCTACTAACCAAATGTTACTAGCTATTTCGAACCGCTATCATGCATTTTTGAAAAACTCCATACTTGATTGCACTATACATTATTACATAGCTCATTGGCTATTCTTGTCACCTTATAGTTGCGATGACTTATTTTCTCTCACTTTTTTTTTTTTTTTTTTTTTTTTTTTTTTTTTTTTTTTTTTTTTTTTTTTTTAACTTAGAACTTGTCATCTTATGGTTGCGAAGACTTCACTTGGATAACTACTTTTGGAGTTTGCAACTTTTTTTCGTACTTTCATGATTTCCCACGTAACATCCATCTTGCCAAATAGCTAGCAACCAACCAAGACTTGACTAAGAGTAAGGCTAGGCTAAAGGTGTAAAATCTTTTTGTATTTTTCTGGATTTTATCAAAAGAAAAAAATAGGCTCAGAGGGTATAACTAGGGGTATCTAGCGTTGAAGATAAACGCTAACAAAAGGGTTTATACTGGTGGTTAACTAGTTAGTGTAACTAGCTAAATATCAATACGGAAGGCTTATTTGGGTTAAATCCTAAGGTTGCCTCTTATCACGCATACATACTTATATCACAAATGAAAAGTGATCTCACAATGGTCTCGTAATGATTTACAAGCACAAGTTCTAGAATAAATAAAATCACCGGCACACTCATAGCAAAAGAATCAAAGCATAAAAGATATATGCTAAATACGAAACAGACTTAAATCCTCACATTGTAGTGGAAAGGGCTATAATATGTGTTAGCTAATGTTATCGATCCCAGAATGGATTGCAATATTAATCGGGACACATCTCAATTTTTCAAAAATTACAGGTTTTACCAGTGGATGGATCCAGTTATTTTAATAGATAATCCTTAAAATGACAAATAACTAGATCACAAGGGCAAACAAAATTTAAAATTTACCTCGGAATTTACAATCTATTCTTATTTTCCTATTCACCCCCCCCCCTCCACACTTAAGTTAAGCATTGTCCTCAATGTGATAAACGAATTCAAGGAATGAAAATAGGAAAATAAGAGAATAAACCATATTTTCCTGCTCCAGATGATTCTATGGTCCAAGTGTCCATGCTTTGTAATCATTACCTGCAGTAATCTTAAAACAAAAGAAACACACGAAATATTTATACGTTTTATTTAAAAGTTCGTGATACACCCCCACACTTAAGTTCAGCTACGGGATTAGATAAACTTTGGGGTTTAATCACTTGAAAATAAAAATAAAAACTAAAAATAGCAAACACATGGGTTGCCTCCCGAGAAGCGCTTGTTTTATTAACGTGTCATCAGCCGGACTCAGACTTCCTTCTTGCTACGTTGGTGTACTTTTTGGTTTCTTCTTTGAGAATTTCGGAACATACACCACGTTTCCTATCACTATTCCTTCTCCAGTTTCATCTATGTTCTCCAATTTTATTCTTTCCCAAGGTCTAGGAAGAACATCATAGATATAACAAGATTCTTCAGCCCGAGGAGTGTTTTTCTTATAATCGGCCAGAAAGGGTGCCATGAATGTTATTGCTTCATATTCTGATTCAGGCGGAATCTCTTTGATAGAAATCTCGTTCATTTGCTCCTTATCATAGTACAATTTAATTCGGTGGCCATTAACAATGAATCTTCCACCTTGTTTGTCATGTAATTCAACATACCTAGATGGAAATCCATGTTTCACTATATATGGACCGAAACATTTCGGTTTTAGCTTAGGTGCTTTGAACATGTATTTCATATTAAAAAGCAGAACTTTGTCTCCAGCTTTGAATTCTTTCCGGATTCTAAGCTTTCTGTCATGATACGCTTTGGTTCTAGGTTTGTAAAGCTTGAAGTTCTCGTAAGCTTGGGTCTTAAGTCATCGAGTTCATGCAATTTCAAAAATCTCTTCTCTTCAGTTATTTTGAGATCAGGGTTACAGCTTCTGAGTGCCCAGTAAGCGCGATCTTCGATTTCAAACGGAAAATGACAGGTTTTTCCATACAAAAGTCTGTATGGTGTTGTACCAATTGGTGTTTTATAAGCCGTATGAAATGCCCACAGAGCGTCATCTAGTTTTCTCGACCAAACGGTGGGATTGTCTTTGACCGTTTTTTCAAGTATCCTTTTTAAGGCTCTGTTGGTATTTTCGACTTGACCACTGGTCTGTGGATGATAAGCTGTGGTGAAACGATGATGAACTTAGTATCGTTTCATAATTTTCTCCATTTGTTTGTTACAAAAATGGGTTCCTCGATCACTTATTAAAGCTTTAGGAATTCCATAACGAGCGAAAAGCTTTTTGAGAAAATAGACAACAACTCGTGCATCATTTGTGGGTAGAGCTTCGGCTTCAGCCCATTTGGAAACGTAATCAATAGCAACGAGAATGTATTCGTATTTGTGCGATTTAGGAAATGGTCCCATAAAATCGATTCCCCAAATATCGAATATTTTGCAGACTTGAATGCTCTTTTGAGGCATTTCGTCACTATGAGAAAGACTACCGAATTTTTGGCAAGCATCGCAGTTTTGAACAAGAGTATGAGCTTCTTTGAAAATGGTCGGCCAATAGAATCCAGCATCAAAAACTTTTTTAGCTGTGGTGGAAGGACCATAGTGTCCCCCAGTCGGGCCATGATGGCATTCATCAATAATTCTTCTTGTTTCAGAACCAGAAACACCTCTTCTGATCATCCCATCGAGACACATCTTGAAAAGATAGGGCTCTTTTCAATAATAGTGTTTTAGTTCTGAAAATAATTTACTTCGTTGGGCATGAGTTAATCCTTTTTTTTAGTTCCTCCAACGAGGTAATTTG
This sequence comes from Artemisia tridentata subsp. tridentata, assembly GCA_021014915.2. Classification (NCBI taxonomy): domain Eukaryota; kingdom Viridiplantae; phylum Streptophyta; class Magnoliopsida; order Asterales; family Asteraceae; genus Artemisia; species Artemisia tridentata. The sequence continues at coordinate 185,941,045 of CP139502.1, read as the reverse complement.
CATAATCTGCAAACCATGGAATTTCTTTTCCATCATTTGTATCAACAGTCATGAGAGTTTCATCAGGGAAATAATCATCAATTTCATCTTCCTTTAACTCTTCCAAGTTTGGATTCTCAAGACGAGACAAATGATCAGCAACTAGATTTTCTGCTCCTTTCTTATCTTTGATTTCGATATCAAATTCTTGGAGTAGCAAAATCCATCGGATAAGACGCGGTTTTGCATCTTCTTTGGTAAATAGATATTTGAGCGCTGAATGATCAGTGAACACAATCGTTTTTGAAAGCACAAGATAAGATCTGAATTTGTCAAAAGCAAAAACAACGGCTAACAATTCTTTCTCCGTAATCGTATAATTTTGTTGAGCATTGTTGAGTGTTTTGCTAGCGAAGTATATAGGACGGAAATGTTTTCCTTCACGTTGTCCTAATACAGATCCAACAGCAAAATCGCTTGCGTCGCACATGAGCTCGAAGGGTAGTGACCAATTAGGTGAAATCATAATGGGTGCACTAGTCAGTTGGGTTTTCAATGTTTCGAATGCCTTCATGCAATCTGCATTGAAGTCAAAAACAGAATCTTTTTCGAGAAGTTTCGTCATTGGATGAGATATTTTGGAAAAATCCTTAATGAAACGGCGGTAGAAACCGGCATGTCCTAGAAAACTTCTAACGGCTTTAACGTTTGTTGGAGGTGGTAATTTTGTGATAACATCAATTTTTTCTTTGTCAACCTCCATTCCTGCACTGGAAGTTTTGTGTCCTAGCACAATTCCTTCAGTCACCATGAAATGACCTTTTTCCCAGTTGGGAACAAGATGTGCAGCTTCACATCTTTCAAGCATTTTATCGAGATTAGAAAGACAAGCTTCAAATGAGCTTCCAAAAACTGAAAAGTCATCCATGAAAACTTCCATAGATGTTTCAAGCATGTCTTGAAATATAGCAATCATACATCTTTGAAAAGTCGCAGGTGCATTACACAGACCAAAAGGCATACGCCGATAAGCGTAAGTTCCAAAGGGACATGTGAATGTAGTCTTTTCTTGATCAACAGGATCAATAGGAATTTGGAAATATCCTGAAAAACCATCAAGGAAACAAAAGTACTCATTCCCTGCTAATCTCTCAAGCATTTGATCAATGAAAGGTAAAGGAAAATGATCTTTTCGGGTGGCTTTGTTTAATTTCCTGTAATCAATACATACTCGCCATCCAGTGACAGTTCTAGTAGGAACTAATTCATTCCGTTCGTTAGTCACAACAGTCATTCCTCCTTTTTTCGGAACACAGTGAACTGGACTCACCCAAGGACTATCCTCGATGGGGTAAATGATACCGGCATCAAGAAGTTTGATGATTTCTTTTTTAACAACTTCTTTCATGTTGGGATTGAGTCGACGTTGTCTTTCTACAACGGGTTTATCATCTTCTTTGAAATTGATCTTAATTTTACAAAAATCAGGACTAATTCCTGGGATAACAGACATTTTCCACGCAAAAGCTCTTTTATGCTTCTTGAGAACAGAAATGAGACATTCTTTTTCCTTATCACTGAGCAACGAAGATATGACTACTGGGAGAAGTGAATTATCTTCCAAGTAAGCATATTCAAGATTTTCGAGAAGTCGTTTCAACTCTAGATCAGTTGGTGGTTCTTGAAGAGAGGTTTTGATTCTCAATTAATCATTAAAAGTGATTTCCTCAAAATCTTCCTCTATTATTTATCCTTCTTCAACTTCTGCTTCATCTTCTTCAAACTTTACTGTAGGTCACGAAAATGATCTCAACAACACACTCGTTAAAGACTTAAACCACACACGATCTACTACTTATCTTAGATATTAAGCTACGTATGGAAATGTAATAAACTAAATACGATAAGCTAAATAAGAGAAATAAGATGAGAAGAATAAGATGGAAGGTTTTCAATTCAATTTGATTCACACACTAGCAGAGCTTCCGCACTTACATAAGAAAACCAACTTCTGAAAATGGATCCCTTGCCTTGTATTTATAGGCAATGGGAGGGGGGAATAATTCTTAGAATATTCCCTTTGCATGTGACTAGAATATTTAAACTAATGTGACCGGTCCATGGACTACTAATGGACCGGTCCAATATTACAAACAATATAGTCCTAATAAATGTGCAACATAATAAATGAACAAGACTTGTAAATAATTAAAACGTGTTCCTAACAATCTCCCCCTAAGTCTTGATCATCAATGTTGCCCGACGTCTTCTTTGCTTCTTAGGCTTCTGACGTCTGTATAATCTTTGTTTCTTTGTTCTTGTTTTAATGATGTTATGTTGTTGTCTCTATCTGCCAATCTCCAACGTCTTCTCGTCTTCTCCATCATGCTCATATGTCTTAGACTTGTTTTTCTGCAACTTGTTCTCACTTTTCAATCTTAAAACTTGAGAAAGGTTGATGTGCTTGAACTTTTGACTTTACTATATCATATGTTGAACTTTTGATGTTTCTGAGTCTTTGAGAGAACATTTCTTCAAGATATGAACATGATAGAGTCTTGTGGTCGAACTCCAGCTCCCCAGCAGCAGCAGCAGCAACAGCACGAACCAACCGGTTCTTACAGGCTCGGACTTGAAATCGTCAACAGCATAGTGTGAAGACTTTCTCAAATCCTAACCCAGACCGTTCTGAACCGGATTCCCCCGAGAGGGATTACACGGACACACCGAAGTGCACCCACGATTCAGTGAGTCGCTGGAGATCACCCCACGACTGTAGACCATTTGGAGCAAACACTAAGCGTAACCCACAAGGAGTTACCGAAGTGACCTGCTGACAGAGTTGTTTGATGTTGCTCTGGCAGGATTTCCATTCAATCATTGATAATCACAATTGTGACTTTTCTCATGAATATTCTTGGCAGATTGCTAAGATCTGCGAAGGACACTTTCTTAATTTTACATCTGCTGCCCATGATGTAGAACAACAGAGTAATACTAAGTGTACCTAAGAGATCTTTTTATGAATCTCATGGCTCTAGACTCAATCAGTGCACATTTGTTTGGTCATCGGAGGCATGGAGCAGATTGCCTCCTTTTTCAATATCAACATTCTCGTAATGAGAGGTCGATAGATTATGAAGGGTTCTCCGTGTGAATGAAACAAGTGTCTTTTGAGAGACACCTGAGTGGCTTAGAAGGTTTATTAGTGCGTCACTGGGTCCATGACGTCTTTAGTCTTCAATACCGGTGATGCTCATCAACCAGTAGATTATGAATTGAACCCGGTGTCTGCCCTAAGGTTGAACAAATGGAGGGCTATTTCTTTTCACCCTTTTCTTTACTTTTCTTTTTAATTCTTCAACCCCTTCTTTCTCCGTTCATTCATTTTCTCCTTTTTATATCATACCTAGGACTTTCTAGTACTAAACTATTGGTATTGTCCTTGGGTAGATCCCTCCGGCTCTGGCGGATCATAGGACGGTTTTCCCTAACCTTAGTCACCTTATAACTCCATGACTATCCTAATGATGCCATAAACCAAACCATTGAAAAATCTCTCAAAGTGTCGATCATTGTAAAGACATTTTGTTGACACTTTGAGAGTTTGATAAATTTCAGAAATACTCCCCCTTAACATGTGCGCATTAGTATTAAATTTTGAAATTTGCACATGCCGGAAAGAGTTGGCACTTTTGAATTGATTGACTTTCAATGAACCTGATCTTTGCGAGACACGCTTACATCACCAGTTAGACTGGCTTGAAATTATTACCCGTCCAGATCAGATTCAAAGATTATCGCTCGAAATTTGGTACATTCTACTCAGACACATCCTTTGCGAGACACGCTTACATCACCAGTTAAACTGGCTTGAAATTATTACCCGTCCAGGATATGTCCTTTCGACTACTGACTTTCCTATTCGTCAATTTGAGGGTCAATTCTGAGTTTGAGCACACGAGATTCCAGCAATTGAGACATCATATTTTAATCATCTTTTTCTTCTCCCCCTCAAAAATAGCATACTCATGATGTTTTTGGAAAACGTTTATGATTAAAATATGCTGTTTTTGAGTTTTAGGGAAGAATTTCAAGAACATGTAGAATTCTTTGAATCAAAGATTATATTTTCAAATACTCCCCCTTAACAAGGGAATATTTGTCCTTATGAGCAGAATGTTTGAAAAAACGTTGGAAAACATTCAGGTTTTAATTCTGCTCATAAGTAAGAAGCTTTCGCTCCTTTTTTCAGGATTGAGGCACTGAAGCGTACCGCAGGGTCCTTTCTTTAGGGTCCGGGTTGTACACCGTGATGTGTGCACAAGCCGTAGTCATATTAACAGTCATAAATAAGTAAGAATATTGAAGGAATATTGAATATTGAAATCAAATTCTTACAAATTAACCACCTCTGCCAAAAGTGGTTAATTTTGGATCTGTTCTCTGGAATAATCTGATGGCAAATGGAGGACGACCACCAACATATGTTTCCAATCTCCTCATCTGATCCCTTCGATAGAGCCTTTCTTCGATTGACCAGATAAAATTCTTGACTTGCCTGAGCTGCTGATGATTCCATTTCTTGTGCTTCTTCAATATTTGATCCTGAACCCGTGTGACTAACCCATCTCGAACATTCTTTAGAGTGTCGTCACAGAACTTGTGAATCTCCTTATGAGGCATGAAACGGTTAGTGTTTGTGGCACTTCTGTAGACGAATCCGAAGACAGGGTCGGTCTTGAGCAAGTACTGAGGCTCCTTGTTGTCAGTAAGAGTAAACATTGGTTCCTCAAGATTCAGCTTCATCTGATAGCTTTCAACTCCAAGCTGAAGATCCTCTACACATTCTTTGATAACCGTTCTTCTGATGAAATGACAGATAGCCGTGCTAAATGCATACAGAAGAGTAGGATTGAGATGATTCAGCTTCCCTTGTACTTTCATCAAATACAGATCTTCAATGTCGTTGAGATTGAGTTCCGGAAAATCTGCTTCATTGAACGTGTAAATAAGATCATCTTGTCTGCGAACAGAGATCTCAGAAATGAATGTGTATCCAAGCTTTTGTGAACCCTTAGCATCAAGCACCGCCTTGATACGAAGATCACTGAACACCTTTTCACGAGATGCCATGAGGCCAAGCTTGTACTTGCACCACGACTTGCGTTTGTCAAACCAGTGGTGAATTCCAAGTTCAGCGTCTCGATCATATTTAGCCCGTTTGTTGATGAAGAGTTTACGGTGTCTAGCTTCTTCCTCAATGGCAGGATTGGTGTAGTTCGCAGCAGGAGTGAATGTGATTGAGGTAGCATATTTTACTTTACTGGAAGCCCCATGTACAAGAAGTTCCAGATCTTGATTGAAGAAGAATGCAAATGGAATTTCTGACATTCCATGGTATGGTCGTATCACAGGAAGTGGATTTTTCCAGTCAGTGATGTATGGATGTTTCTTACTGTCAAGACCACCTTCCCTGAATACATCTGGATTTGTCCAATCGAAGTCTTTGGATAATGCCCTAGTAATGTTCTCCAAATGATATTCCAACTCAGCAGCACTTGCAGATTGATCCTTTAAAAGAGTGAAGGCATCATTTTTGACTCTACGAAGATCTCTTTTTGTCATTTTCTTAATGTTGAACGCATGTTTGATTTTCTGAGTGTATTCAAACGTGCTATCTTCTATCTTTGAAGCTTCGTCGTCATTGATTTGAGCCTTTGCAAGATTGTCGAACCAGTCGTTTCCTTGTAAGTCTTCATCAGTATCTAACCATGTAATCACAGCTGGTTCTCCAGAAGATTTCTTACTGCTGCAAGGTTTAGCTTTTGCTGGTTTTGGAGGTGATTGAGGTGGATCATCTTGAAGTTGAAACTCAACATCTTCATTAATGAAATGTTCAAAGTGATGCTCAGTTTCTTTTGGACCAGATTCTTGATGATTTGGAGATGGTGAAGATGTTTTCTTTTCTGTTGGCTCCTGAATGTGAATACCTGACCCACTCCCATTCTTTTGTTTCTTCTGTGTGGGATTTGGATCTTGATCCTCATTGTCGTCATCACGAATTCTTTTACCCTTATTAGCAGCAACTTTGCAAGAAACCTTCTCAATGTGTGCTTCAATTGACTTAATAAGACTGATATCTTCAGGAGAAGGAGATGTCATAGCATGGAGTCTGTTGAGAAGTTCAAGTCTGAGTTCTTCAGTTGTGAAGTCTTTAAGTTGCTTGAAGCCAGAATTTGAGATGATTGCTTCTTTGACCTTGACATCAAGTTGAGTATTAACATTCTCGTTAATATTTTTCTGAAGGTCCGCAGTGAAGCGTTTGACATAATGTCTTGTATTACTTTTGATATGATCTTTAAAATCAAAATTAAGAAACTCATCCATATTCTGCCTTGTTTCCTGTATCTCTTTGACTTGTTCTGACAGATCCTTGATAAGATTCTTCATTTCTGACATTTGATCTTGCAACTTGCTCTCTTTTCTTGTTTGAGCAAGCTTGGTTGCTTTCTTAATTTGTCTGGATAAAGGTGAGAGAACTTCAATTCTTGTGACTTTGGCGATTTTTCTTACATGTTTTCCTTTCATGACTTTTCTGATTCTTTCTGCCAATGTTGCTTTGCCTTTGTGTGATGGTGACCTTGATGGTGATGGAGTGAGTGATGGTATAGATGATGAAGAATTTGGAGGAGTAGGATCCTTGTGAGATGAAGATTGAGGTTTTGAAGAATTGTTTGGTGATACTGGGGGAGTTGGATGCTTGGGAGGTGAGTTAGGAGGTGTGATAGGTTTAGGAGAAGGAATGGGAGGAGTCTGATCACGTGTTTGTTGTAGAGGAGACTTATTCATAAAATCATGAAGTGGAGAGCTAATGTAGTTGTCTGCTTCTTCATTCTCCTTTCGTTTCCTTTCCTCTTCTTCTTTCCTTTTCCTTTCTGTTTCAGCAAGTTCCTCCAGCTCATTAGCAGCTTCAGTAGTCTTGAATCCAGTAATTTCCTTCTCTTCCTCAGAATCTCCCCATTCCCCAGTGTTATCTTGGTGATGTTCTTCCTCTTGATGTGGGACGTCATCAAACATTGAATCTGAAATTTCATTTTCTGTGAAGACTATCTTTTCTGATTCAGATTTTTGTTGATTTTCCAAGTCGGGTTGATTAACCGAGCTTGATTGAGGATGGGGAACCGTAGATGTAGCCATATCGGGTTGATTAACCGTATTTGGCTGAGTTGTGGAAGTTTTAGAGTTACCGGGTTGATTAACCGGATTAGATGAAACTGGTGCTGGAGTGACTCCTGATCCTCCTGCTCCTTTAGCAATCTCTTCCTTCTTCTTTTCTTCTAATTCCCTCATTATTCTCTTTTGTAGATCTGCTCTTCGTTCTTCATCAATCTTCTTTTGCTTAATTCTTGCCTTAGCAGCAATCTCTATGTCAAGCTGTGTTTGAAATTCAGCTTCTTGCTCATTAAGTATTTCCAATTCTGGTTCAGTGTCTTCAGAGGATTCAGAGGATTCATCACGAATACCAATGTCTTCAACTTTTGGTTTCGGAGCAGCCTTAAGAATTCTCCTCTTGCTTGGGGGTTGTTTCTTTGGAGCACTTGATGCACTTCCAGTTTTACTAGCTCTACTACTTTTGGAACGAGTCTTGGAAGAACCTGTTCTCTCAGTCATTTTAGTGATGCCGACAAGCTTCTTCTCATAGGCTTGAATGTAATCTGCGTAAGCAGGAGTTTCCTTGACCTCATTAGTAAGTAGAACATCAAACAGCTTAAGACCTTGTTTGTGAGTGCTTTCCTTGGGAAAGTATACTGATTTGAAGTCCGTGTCCATCTTGATCACATGTCTTTCTCTGTCTTCGGGTCGATTAGAAATATCATGATGTTTATCAAGGAGAAGACTGATTAGCAACTTAGTGTAACAGACAAATGGGATTTTAGTCAAGGGTTTTCTGAGTAGACCATGCATTTGATACATAAGATCTTCCCAGATAAGAGCAGCAAAATCAAGGTTGTGTTTGGTAACAAATCCCCAGAAGAGTTGAGCATGAGAAAGTCTTGGATGTTCGTGTCCACTGTCTCTTCCAGACACTGATCGAATCAGAATATAGTACATAGCTCTCCATGGTTGAGGAATGGACTTGGCATTGATGTTTGAGAGGATGTTGAGTGGAAGATCTGGATCTACATCATATCCAATGCCAATGAGAAAGTTGAGAATGTCTTGTTCAGTGGGTGAAGGCCAGTATTGTCTTGAGGTATCCGGTGGATTTGGTAGAGACAATGCTTCACGTAGATGTGCTGGAGTGACCTTGACTTGTTTTCTGTCAAGAGTGCATGTGAAGAATTTGTTGTTGTCATCTGGTTTGATAGTGCTCCACATCTGATGAATGTAAATCTCAGGAATACTATCTGAATCTTCCAAGATACTCCTGCATTCATGTCTTTTGAGGATTTCGATGACAATTCGACAACTTGGTTCAGCACACTTGAGGTTGTCGAAGACCACTCTTGAATTGTTCTTTCCATACTTTGCCTTGAATCCTTGTGGAAATAACTCTGCTTTGGTGATAGGTGGAAGTGGTTGTTGTTGTTGTGAAGACATTGTGGATGATCTGAAACAGCATTATGATACCAATTTGCAGGATATATGTGTGTTAGCATTAGTTGAAATTGAGAGATTGCACATAACATCCTTTATTACTGAGCAATCGTTAATCTGTGAATTGATCATTTTAATTTTGCATAAGAAATCTTCCCTTTGATTTGACAAGACTTAAGGAATTAGAAATTTCAATGAAATTAATAATTTCAAAGGCAGATAGTCAAAAACAAGAGATTTTGACAAATGCGAGAAAAATTACTAATTGCAAGAGAAAATTTCCAATTGCGAGAAAAATTTCCAATTGCGAGAAAAATTTCCAATTGCGAGAAAAATTTCAATTGCGAGAAAAATTCTAATTGCGAGAAAAGATTTTTCAATTGCGAGAGCACTTACCATTTGCGATAGCAACTACCAATTGCGAGAACAATGGCAATTGCGAAAGCAAATGACAATTGCGAGAGCAATTGTAAATTCGAGAATATCTTATACAAGAAATTCCGAAACTCTTTTTGAAGACGATTCATTCACCATGATTTTGCAATTCACAGATTAATGATTCCACACTAATTGCAATATGTTCACAAAGCTATTTTACGCATTTTGTCCAAGTTATAACAATTTTTAACCACAAAATCACTAGAATCAAACTGCTGATGCATCGTGTTCTTGATAAACCCTAAATCTTAATTAATGACTATCTATTGTTTCTGGGCTTAATCTGAGGCAACAATTGTTCAATTCTAATCATAACAACAATATTACAACACTTTAATCACACCAAAACATTCGTATCCGATTTTCCCCAAATTATGAACATAAACCCTAAATTATGAATAATCATTCGGATGAATTTCTAGAACAATTAAACACGCATTTATGTTACATAATCAAGTTCTAAGTATAGAAGTACAAGCATAATCACTCAAAACACATTGGATTAAAAAATCCCAAATCTACGCAAACCCTAGAAATTCGCCTAATTATTATACACAAATTCCACCGTTGGATCTTTAATTCCTTGAAAACCATATGTTATAATCACTTAAAAAACATGGAAACACTCACAGATTTGTTAGAACTTGAACGGATGATCAGATTTAATTAGAGCCGTTGATTGGGTTGTTGGGTGGTAGTAATTGCGAAATAGGAATTGCAGAGATAGTAAATGCACAGTTAATTCAGATTTGCATTTAATTATTTACTATTAACTTTTATCCTATTGTCACAATTAGTCCCTTAACCTCAATTCTTAGCACAATAAATCCTAACCAAATGATTTTCAATAATTAGCACTTTTAGTCCTCTAACAATTTGTAACCATCAAAGTCCTAACAATTAAACAAAGCAACAGTGTTACAGAAAACATGCAAGTACAAATTTGTAAAAAATTTGTAAAATTTTGTGTCTCCCCCTCAACATTTGTTCAGAAATGAATAAAGACAATTTTAAAAATGAACAAAATGTTGAATGAGAATTTGTACTTGCACACACACACACACATTTTTTTTTATTTTTTTTTCACTTAATTATTTACAAGATAGTTTGGATGTTTGACTCAATTATTTGTTTTTGAGAAAGTTTGACAATTCTTGAGGAGTCAAACATCGCATTCCAATTTGGTGAACCAATTTCACAAAACGTTCATGAGGTAAAGCCTTCGTGAAAAGATCCGCCAATTGGTGTTCCGTTCCCACGAAATACAACTCAACGGTACCCTGCTCCACATGCTCCTTGATGAAGTGATATCTGAGAGCGATGTGCTTGGACTTGGAATGTTGCACTGTGTTGCACGAGATAGCAATAGCACTTTTGGAGTCGCAGTACATCGGGATTTTGTTGAATATGTAACCATAATCCATCAGTTGTGATCGCATCCAAATGATTTGAGCACAACAGGCAGACATGGCGACATATTCTGATTCCGTGGATGATAGAGACGTACAATCTTGCTTCTTTGACTGCCAGGACACCAGCTTATCACCGAGAAATTGAACACCACCAGATGTACTCTTTCTTGTATCAATACATCCCGCATGATCCGCATCTGAAAAAGCAGTTAGTGCAAAACCAGAATCCTTTGGATACCAGATCCCCAAATGAATGGTTCCCTTGATGTATCTAAGGATTCTTTTAACAGCAGATAAATGTCTTTCTGTTGGGTTAGACTGATAGCGTGAACACAGGTATGTGGCAAATACAACATCCGGTCTGCTAGCTGTGAGATACATAAGAGACCCAATTATACTACGATAATTTGTAGGATCAGTGGGTTTCCCATGTATGTCATCATCTAGCTTCGGGGATGAGGAGGACATAGGGGTGTTATAGGTGTCACTAGTTGTCATGCCATGCTTCTTTAATATCTCTTGTGCATATTTAGACTGACTCAATAATATACCACGAGGTGATTGGTGAACTTGTAATCCTAGGAAAAAATTTAATTCACCGATCATGGACATCTCAAAGTTTTGTTTCATAAGTTTTGCAAAAGCGTTTGAGTACTTTTTATGGGTAGACCCAAAAATGATGTCATCCACATAAATTTGTACGATGAGAATGTCCTCCCCGTGTTTTTGTATAAACAGAGTCGGGTCCACAGATCCTTTAGTAAAATGATTAGCAAGCAAGAATGCAGCAAGTTTATCGTACCATGCCCTCGGGGCTTGTTTAAGGCCATAGAGAGCTTTCTTAAGCCTGTAAACGTGTTGTGGATGTTCTGGATCGTCGAAGCCCTCTGGTTGTGAAACATACACCTCTTCACGAAGTTGACCGTTCAAAAATGTTGTCTTCACGTCCATTTGGTAAACTGTGATGTTCTTATGAGCCGCGTACGCCAAAAACATTCGCACCGCTTCAAGCCTAGCCACTGAAGCAAAAGATTCTTCGAAATCAATTCCCTCTTCTTGGCTATACCCTTTAGCAACCAACCGAGACTTGTTACGAATAACCGTTCCGTTTGCATCCAGCTTATTTTTCCAAATCCATTTTAATCCCACAACATAAACTCCATCTGGTTTCTCAAAGAGTTCCCAGACTTCCAATCTTTTGAATTGATCCAACTCTTCTTGCATTGATTCAATCCAATTGTAGTAAGTCATGGCCTCTTTGATATTTTTCGGTTCAGCTTGACAAACGGTGAGAGTGTAAATGCAAGTTTCACCATCTGTGTGGAGTTTTTGTCGTGTCATTACTGGTTTATCTGGATTGCCAATTACATTTACTAACGGATGATCCCTTGTCCATTTATGAGTTGATGGGTAGTGTTGAAGGTTGTGATGATGATATGAAGGGTCCATGTTGCTCGAGGATGATTCTTCGGTATCTGGAACAGTAGGTGGTGGAGCAAATGGATTAAAGAAGGCGTTCCCGTCATATCCCGATGGTGGTGGAACATTGTTAGAAATGGGGGATGAATCTTCAACTGCTGGTTGAGGTGTTTTCTCCATTGATGATGATGGTTCAGGTTGTGGTGCATCAGTAGCAACTACGGTAGATGTAGATGCTGATTGATCAGGTGCTTGATGTGGAATTTGTTGAGCAGCGGAACTGGTGGAAGCATCTGAGGCACTGGTAACACGAACGTCATCAAACATTGGTGCAAACAAATCTTCCAGATCCTTCCTGTTGAAAGGTAGGGGTGCAGATGAAGATTCAGGAAAGTTCAGACGGTTGTGTGCGGGTTCTAAGCGGTCTTGCTCAGAAGCCATCTCGGTGAGTTCATCAAAATTAGCGTGTATGGTTTCTTGAATATCCCCAGTCCGACGATTCCAAATACGATATCCCTTGGAGTTCTCACAGTATCCAACAAAGATCCCAATATCTGCTTTAGCCTTAAGTTTGCCAAGATCATCTTTATCATTCTTCGGATAACACAAGGCTCCAAAGACGTGAAAATGATTGATGTTTGGTTTTCTTCCGTGTATAATCTCATATGGTGTTTTGGTGTGTCTTTTGGTGATCATTGCACGATTCTGAGTATAACAAGCAGTATTGACAGCTTCAGCCCAAAGATAATCCGGTAATTGAGCATTGATCAACATAGTTCGAGCTGCTTCCACGAGCGTACGGTTTCATCTTTCAACTACACCATTTTGTTCCGGAGTGCGAGCTATTGAAGTCTGATGAACAATCCCATGTTTCTCAGTGAATTCCTGAATGATTTGATTCTTAAATTCAGTCCCATTATCTGTTCTGATGATTCGGACGGTGTTGCGAACTTGAACTTGAATTTTTGTGAGAAACGTGATGAGGATAGACGGAACTTGATCTTTAGTTCGAAGGAAATAGACCCAAGTCCATCGTGAGAAGTCATCTACTATTACCAGAATATACTTCTTCCCGTTAATACTCTGAACTCGCATCGGACCACACAAATCCATATGAAGCAGTTGTAGGACATGGTCTGTGCTGTGTTCTGTTTTTGGAGGAAAATGAGCACGATGACTTTTCCCTTGTTCACAAGCAGAACACAAGTGATCCTTGGCATATCTGAATTTTGGTAAACCGTCAACTAATTTCTTCTTGGCAAGGTCAGTCATGGTTTTAAAATTGAGATGAGACAATCGTTTGTGCCATAACCAAGCCTTTGTGGGATGAGCCTTGGAGAGTAAACAAATAGGAGTAGAAGCTTTCATGCCATCAAAGGAGATAGAATAAAGACTGGTTCCGTGTTTCCCTTTCATGAGGTCATTCCCTTGAAGATCACGAATAAAGCATGTTTTCTCCCTGAATGCTACTTCCAAGTCTCCATCGCAAAATTGTCCCACGGAGAATAAATTATGACCGAGACCTTCAACATAATACACACGGCTGATTTCGATGTTCCCATTAATATAATCCCCATAGCCCATAATTGCAGCGAAGTGATCATTCCCGAATCTGACCGTGCCGATAAACTTTGCAACAAAGTTCTGAAGAAGTTTGAGATTGCCGGTCATATGTCGGGAGCACCCGCTATCAACAATCCAAAGGACGATTTGAATCACCTGCATCACAAACATCGGAAACAGGTGGAGAATTGATAACGGTTGGATCCGCTTGGTTAGTTACACAAGAGTTTAGTACTTTAGGTAACCATTTAAAATCAAATGTGTTATGTAACCAACGTTGCCAGGTCCAACTAGTCTCTGCCTTTTTCCTAAGGTATGCACTAGGTGATTTGATAGTCTTGGATTTGGGCTTTTCCATATTCTTCTCAGAAACATCTAGTGGGGGCATTCCTAATATGGACTTTGCACTGGTTTTAAGCCTAGAGGAAGCGCCACTATTTCGTTTCTTTCTCTTAGTCAGCAAAGTTTTAGCAACACATTTTGTATGATCACCAGATAGTATGCTATTACGACAAAAAACACAAGTAGCATCAACCAAAACATCTTCATTAACATTTAAAGATTCAGCATTTGTTACATCAATCTTAGAACTAGACTCAGATAAGTGCAATTCTATTCCTGATGTTACATTTGTCTTATTCAAACTACTAACTGGAACTTCTTCAGACTGAGATAACTTCATCCTAGGTTTCTTGACTCTATTCTTCCTCTGTTTCTTGTGAGTCTTGGAATGGCTGACCTTAGGTGTGGTTTCTAGTCCTGTGGAAGTACAAGTAGCTGAATCAGTGGTTACATTAGATGCTTGGGTATGTTCTTTGTCCACTACATACATCCCTGGGGCAATCTTATGAACATTTGTTTTGCTTTTGTCTAAAACTCTGATTTTCTTCTTCAGATCAATAATGGTGTGTTGAAACTCTTGATTTTGTGAATCTAATTTTCGATTGAGGCGGACTGTGTCATTTCGGTTTTGAAGAATTTCATCCAGTTCCTTTTCATTTTCAAACAATTTAATTCTTAAGAAAGCTTTTGTTTCCTTAAACTTTTCAGGAACATGACTGTTTTGAAATGATAAAGACGCTAAAAGATGTTGAAATTTAAGTTCAAATTCAACACTCTGTTTTTGACACCAGTCAAGCCTTTTTTGAAGATGAAAAACTTTGTTTTCCACATCATTATTGATCTGTCGAAGAATCTCATTCTCATGGACCAGATTATCAATCTCCATACGCAACATCTTACTATCCACAGCATGATCATTCACAAGTACAGCATTACCAGATTCATAGAGCGAATTCATAATCACAGACACTACGTCATAACACAAAACCTTTTCCAAGAGTCGATCATTTTCTTTTGCTAAAAATTTCCTTTGAAGTTTTTGACGTTGAACCTTGTCATCTTTAGCTTTGAAAATGGTTTGCATAGATGCTACTTCCGTTTGTAACTCCTCTTCCCATTTTGTTGCATATTTCTTCAGATTTCTGACATGAGGAAGAATTTTCTTTTGAAGAATCTCTTTCTTTTCTTTTTGAACAGGAGAAAGAAAAGAAGAGATAGGAATTTGAGAACTAAACTCAATTTCATTCTCCAAAAGAGAAATGTCTTCCATAAATGTCTTAAAATATCGAAGAACCCGACATTTTGGAGGCATTTGTGGATCAGCAAGATCCTCTATCAGACAATCTTTGAAATGTACAGCAGTCGTGGGGACAGAAGTTATAGACGAAGGAACATTTATGTTTGTGTATGTTAACGTTTGTTCTGGATGGTCCTTAGGAGGGACAAATGATTTGCTCAAATGAGGTAGTGCATTATAGTCATAAGGTACTTGTGAAAATTCTTTTTGTGAATTTGATCGACCCTCAATCCTTTGTGCCAGAAAATCAGTTTCCTCATCAACAGAGTACATAACAACACGTTGAAAGGTATCATCTAACAAAAATGTTGCATTGTATAACTTGGGATTGTCTTTGAGTACTTTGTGCGAATTACGGGGTGTGTCACTTCCAAGTGCAAAACTTACTCCTTTAGGACTTGGTTTTACAGTCAGTTTTTGAATTTGTGTTACCGAATTACCCATTTTATACACAACATTTTGAAATTCTTTGAGTTTGGTTTCCAAATCCAGAATTTGATCAAGATATGAGTCAACACGTTTCCTAGTGGCTTGCTTTTCTTCAAGAAGATCCTTCTGAGATGTGGAAAGCTCAGATTGAGTTTTTAACAACTCAGAATTTAAAGCATCAATTTGTTTTTTGAATTCAAATTGATCCTTTTCTTTTTGAGAGAAAAGCTCAGCTTTGGCTACGGTTAACTCACGAACTTGACTTTCTAAATTTTTAACTTTTACGTATTCTTGTTGGAAAGCCTTTTCAAAACCTTGTTCACGTTTATCTTGTTTAAGATATCCTGAAAGTTGTTGTTTGTAGCACTCATTATCCTTTGTTAACAATGCAATCTTTTCTTTGAGCTTTTGATTGATGTCATTGCATTTTTCTATCTGGGACTGGGTGGTCAATAACAAGGCCTGTAACTCCGAATCTTGATCATTCAAATGATCTTTTTGATCAATATGATCACAATGGTCATCATCAATGAGATCATCAAATGAAACAACGGTTTTATCATCATCAAATGATACAACCGTGTTAACCTGATCATCAGATGGTGATAAAAATGAATCATGTTGGTCAAAAGTTTCATTTGTAGATGAAGATACAGATGGTGACGCAATTTCATGTATGAGACATGTAGAATCAGGTACCTGAGAAAGACCATCGGTATCATAGACTGGGCCTGACTCGGACATATTCATTTCTTGCATATTAGCCATAAGCATGACTGCAGCATTTGCCTCTAGATCCTCCATTTCATCATCTGATTCCACATTAGCCATAAAACTTTGATCATTCTGTGTCAACATCCCAGCAGCCCTTTCATCTTTTAGTGCCATCATAAGAGCCTCTTTGTGATACTGACTGCCCATTGTTCTTGGTTTCGGACAAGCATTAGCCATGTGACCGTTCCCCCCACAATTGTAGCATGTGATAGACGTATTAGCAATGCCTTTCTGACCATTCCCATCATTCGAATTTCCTCTCTGAACATTCCCCAAATTGTTTCTGTTTGCCCCTGCAGTATTGAATCTATTTCCTCCTGACTGAACCCTTTGATTACCATATCCACGATTTCCCGAACCATATCTGCCTGAAGACCTATTTTGAATTTCAACTCTGCCATCATGAACAACTACCTGATTCCTGGTATTTGAAGATGAACGAAGACGGTTGTTGGATTTGGTGAATCTGTCAAATGCGTTAGCAATCAATCTAAATGCTTTATTAAGTGAATTGAAGGCATCCTCTTCTTCATCATGATCTGCATTTGAGTATAGTATTGAATCGGTGTTGTTGTATGGAATCAGCTGGTTATCAGAGTATGGATGTGGTGCTTCATAAGGAATGATTTGATTATGAGGTTGGAGTGGAGGACTTGGTTGAAAAGATGAGTGTCCAAATTCCTGTTGTGGTAAAGAGAAGTTAGTTTGAGCAACGAGAGCAAGTGAGTTTGGTGTTGGTGCTGGTGTGAAACCTCCTCGTGCTGCAATTTCTTTATCCACTTCTGATTGATGTTGTCGGAGGTAATCATACATGAGACCATATTTGACATCACCAATTTTCTTTGTCTGCCTTACAAAAGTTGCATATTTCTGCCATTCAGGACCAAGGCATCCAAGGAATTCGGAGTTGACAGCAATCTTTGGTAACTTTATATCATGACGATCAAGATCATTAATAATGTTGGTGAAACGGTGGTAGTAAGATTCAATGGTCTCCCCTGGTTCCATGATGAAGTGAGTGTACTCCATATATAATTTAGACTCAAGATCTTCTTGGTTTAACTCTGTTCCTTCCATGAGAAGATGAACATGTTCCCACATATCTTTGGCTGTCTTTTAAGCATCAATACTTCGGTAGATAGGATTGGGAATTCCTTGAAGTATGAAAGACATGGCCAATTGATTTGCTTCTTGTTGTAATGTTTGTTCAGTTGTGTAGTTAGCAACCGGAGTGGGTGTTGATGTTTCTTCTCTTTCTGAAGTTGCTGGAACCACAGTAGCTGGAATGGGATAGGGTCCTTCTTCAATGACCTTCTTGAGATATTGACCATGGGGTTTTTTGAGTTCAACGAATCTGAGGAATCTACTAGCCCATTGTACGTAGTTACCCGGACTTAGCATTGGGGGAGTTTCTTGACTTCCAGCTTCATGACGTGATTGCTGACTACTAATTGCTTCACACATCTTGTTAAACCAATGAGGTTCTCTGGAGTATGATGAATAATTCTGCAGTTGTTGATTCTGTTGCATGATTTGCTGTGGAGATACTTGTGGTGGAGAGAGAAATTGATGCTGTTGTACAAATGCTTGTTGTTGTTGATACTGAGGATGAAATTGTTGTTGTTGAGGATGTTGCTGTAACTGATAGTAGTAATTGAAGTGAGGTGGTTGAGACATTTTGTTGGATCTTTAGATAATTAAGATGTGATTTAAGAATTTATGATGGTTGATTTTTTAAGTTTACATAAAGTTCTTAGTCCAATTGCGAGAAACACTGTTTGAATTGCGAGAGATTCTGAATTGCGATAAAGGTTGTCCAATTGCGAGAAATTTGAGTAATTCCGAGAGATTTCTCCAAATGCGATAGAAAATTGTAATTGCGAGAAACAATGTCAATTGCGATAGAACTTAGCAATTGCGAGAGATAACTCTGAATTGCGAAAGATCAAGCAATTTCGAAAGATTTTTCAAAATTACAATTTCGATCACGTTCTCAAACTTTTATACAAAAGATGAGAGTAATTCCGAGTCGAGGTAGTTTCACAATCTTTTACAAAGAAGGAAACACCGAGTACCAAATCCAAAGAATCTGATGAATTGCGAGAAATCCTTAAGCCAATCCAATTGCGAGAAACCCTTAAACTAGCAATTCCGAGAAACCCTTGTTACCAAATGCGAGAAACCCTTGAATTGTTGCAGACCAATTGCGAGAAACCCTTCTTCTTCGAATTTCAACCCAGAACGTTGTAGGATGATGAAAAACGTAAATCTAATGATAATTAACGATTAAAACAACGAATTTGCACCAAATTTTACCACGTTAATCTTGAAAAAACGAAGATTTAATGAAAAAGATTTAAACAACGATTTGCAAAACTCACTTTTTTCACACTTTTGACGCAATCGAACTACAAAAACTTACGTAAACATTAAAAACCAAATGTAAATACGATTAGATCTACTTCTTAAAACACGACACTTAACTACCTTTGGCGTATGATACCACTTGTAGGTCACGAAAATGATCTCAACAACACACTCGTTAAAGACTTAAACCACACACGATCTACTACTTATCTTAGATATTAAGCTACGTATGGAAATGTAATAAACTAAATACGATAAGCTAAATAAGAGAAATGATATGAGAAGAATAAGATGGAAGGTTTTCAATTCAATTCGATTCACACACTAGCAGAGCTTTCGCACTTACATAAGAAAACCAACTTCTGAAAATGAATCCCTTGCCTTGTATTTATAGGCAATGGGAGGGGGAATAATTCTTAGAATATTCCCTTTGCATGTGACTAGAATATTTAAACTAATGTGACCGGTCCATGGACTACTAATGGACCGGTCCAATATTACAAACAATATAGTCCTAATAAATGTGCAACATAATAAATGAACAAGACTTGTAAATAATTAAAACGTGTTCCTAACATTTACTTCCATAAAATCAGTGAATTCTTTATCAAAGTTTGTTTCACTAA
This sequence comes from Artemisia tridentata subsp. tridentata, assembly GCA_021014915.2. Classification (NCBI taxonomy): domain Eukaryota; kingdom Viridiplantae; phylum Streptophyta; class Magnoliopsida; order Asterales; family Asteraceae; genus Artemisia; species Artemisia tridentata. The sequence continues at coordinate 185,921,798 of CP139502.1, read as the reverse complement.
TTTTTTATGAAGTAGTCATGAATGGATCAGAATCATCAAGTAATGCATCCAATTCTTCCTCAGTGACTTCATCGATTACATCAATGTTAAAACAAGTGTCATCACTGGAATGTGGATATTGCATTGCTTTATCGATTAAAAAGGTAATTCTATCTTCTCCAACTCCAAGATTGAGTTCTTTTCCTTTTACTTTCATGATCGCATCAGCTGTATTTAGGAAAGGTCTTCCTAAAAAAAGAGGTACTCTACTATCTTCCTCCATTTCTAAGATCACAAAATCCACGGGAAAAATGAATTTACCAACTTGGAGAAGCATATTCTCAGCAATTCCAACAGGATATTGGTAAGAATGATTTGCTAAGCGAATACTCATCCTTGTAGGTTTCAAAGTACTGATGGAAAGTTTAGAAAACAACGAATAGGGCATCAAATTGATACTTGCACCTAGATCGGGTAGAGCATCGCATTTGTTGTTGTTTCCTAACGTGCATGGAATCAGAAAACTTCTGGGATCTCCGAGTTTTGGTGGAATTTTGTTTTGAACAATGGCTGAACACTCTTCATTCAGAAAGGTAGCAGATATTTGCTCCAACTTGTTTTTGTTATTAAGAAGCTTTTTCAAAAATTTCCCATAATTGGGCATTCCAGCTAAAACATCAACGAGGGGTACATTGAGTCTAATCTCTTTGATTATTTCAACAAACTTCTTATAACGCTCTTCCATCTTTTCTTTCTTAAGGCTCTGAGGATATGGAATTTTTGGTGTGTACTGTGGAAAACTAGAAGGGGGGGGGGTGGGTTGAATAGTTTTACGTCTTTTTAATTTTATTATGAAAACTTTGTTTCCTTTTAAAACCTTAGATTTGAGTTTATATGAAAAATGATACTTGACCAATATTATTAATTATATGTGTATCCTTTTAGATTTGTTATAAAAGTTTTCTTTTTATGAATGGAGTTTTAAATTGATCTTTATGTGAAATCAACTTCTAATTAATACCAACAGTTATATATGCCTACATGTATGAAAGTAATGACGATATAAAGAAATAAGTAAGAGATGGAAAGATCAAACCGAGATACGAGGGATTTATAGTGATTCGGCTACAATGACACCTTCCTTGCCCTACTCCACTCCCCGAGCACACCTTGCTCGAGAGTTTTCTTCACTACTTCAACAAGCTCCCTTATGGCGGAGAAAACCTTACACAACGTTGGCTTACACCGGTTTAACGACACAAAGCTAAATGTCGAGTTCTAATAATAGCTAGAACCAATCTCACTACTTCAATCACAACTAGTTCACGACTTATTCACGACGGCTTCACGACTTCAACACAACGGCTTCACGACTTCTACACGACGACTTCACAACTTCTATGCTACGGCTTCACGACTTCTACACAACTACTTCACAACTTCTAAGCTATGGCTTCACGACTTCTACATGACGACTTCACAACTTCTAAGCTACGGCTTCACGACTTCTACATGACGACTTCACAATTTCTAAGCTACGGCTTCATGACTTCTACACCACCACTTCACAACTTCTAAGCTATAGCTTCACGACTTCTACATGACGACTTCACAACTTCTAAGCAACGGCTTCACGACATCTACACCACGGCTTCACAACTTCTACACCACGGCTTTACAACTTCTACACCACGGCTTTACAACTTCTACATGACTTCTTTACACCACAACTACTTATACACCTTCTTCACTACTCACACACTATACATATCTAGTCACTTATGTTTACACCTTATACACACACTTTACACAAATGAATGAATGATTTACAATTATGATACACCAACAACTTGGATGGAAGAAATACACCAAGTTGTAATACTTCTTGTCTTGAAGGATAGAAGTATTCTTCTCTTGCACTTGAGAGGTTAAAGCTTTGGATCACTTGAAACAAAAGCTTATAAGTATTTGATCAAAGGGTTTTTGAAAATATGAAATGAGATCTAAACCAGAAAGTTTTTAGTGCAAAAGGTGAGTAAAAATTCAGGGGAAGGCTGGTATTTATAGGCAGAAAAACTGGACAGCTGGAAGCTAGTGGAGCGTGGCCGGCCCCCTTAAATAAGGGGGGCGGTCCCCTTAATTTTAAGGGGGCCGCCTAGCAAAATTAAGGGGGCCGCCCAAGCCAACCGTTGCCCAGTTTTGTCTTTTTGTGGGGAAGGTTTTTTCTGGAACATTTTTACTGATTTTAGTTAAAAATTTGAATTCATAAATTTATAATGAATTAAACCTTTTTATTTATTACCAAAAATGTTTTTATAAAAGATATAAAATGTTTTTGACATTTTATAAAAAATCTAGTTATTAAGAAAATGTTCCTTTGATCATATAATACATTAAGCATTAGTTCATTCATACCTTAAGTGATTTTAGTTGTAGAAGTGAATATTTACAACTAAGTACTCGTTTATTTTATAAGTTTATGTTTTAATGAGTCTACATTTTGTGATCATCAAAACATAAAGATATGAATAAATATTGATAATGTTTTTAGGTATTATTTATATCAACAATCTCCCCCTTTTTGATGATTACAAAACTAAAACTCATTAAATCCAAAAAGTTATTTTTGGACAAGTATTTAGTGAGTTTATATTCACTTCTCCCCCTTTTTGTAGCATCAAAAAGGTTGAGCCGACAAGTTTTAGAGACAAAATTTGTCGGAACGAGAACTCCCCCTTGATGTGTGCTCCCCCTCGTTTGAGGGCACCAAGGAATCGATATATGGAATACTTGCAAGAAAAATATTAGAAGCACAAGCATATATATAGCAAAAATAAGCATGCATATAAAGACATTCATTAAAAATGTTGTGTATCAATACACAACCATCCAAGATTATATTCAATCCTACATTAGCTAGTAAGTAATGCAATCTACATAATCATTCTAGGAGTACATGATCTTCCATGGGGCTTGCACACAAAATGGTTTGAAAAATTATTTTTGATTAAGCATTGCATATGCTTAATTTGGTGAGAATGAAGGTGGTGGTGGTGTAGTGGGTGAAAATGGTGGAGGTTGTGGTGGAGGTTGGTTGTTAAGCATGTGTTCAAGGGATGAAAACATGTAGTGTATCTCGTCTCTAAGACCAAAGATGATGGTTCGGTTGTGGATGAAACAAAGGCAATTGTCTCCATGGGCTTCAAGTAAAGCTCAAGGGATGGGAAAGCATGGTGGTGGTATTGGTGATGATGAGAAATGAGCAACAAGAGGTGTTATTGGTGATATCGAAATGAAAAGTTGGGTAAATGGAGGTTCTTGAGTAGGAGGTGGAGTTGATGCTCTTGATGGTGGTGATGATAGGTGTGAGTTGATGTAGTTATTGATGGATGAAGTGGAAGGTATGGATGAAGATGATGTGCCATGAGTGGAGGGTGTTTTTGATGGTGCATTTGGTGCACTTGGGGATGAACATTGAGGTGGTGGTGATGGAGTTTTGGTGTCTTAGAGATTATTTTGGTGATAGCATGGTGAATGAAAATGGGTGTTTGATGGAGGTGATGGTTGATTTAGGTAAGGTTTGGAGGTTTTGTGGTAAAATTCCAATACCAGTTCGTCCTTTAAGAGAAATGGTAGTTGGGGCTAGATAAAAGGGGTCGCAAGATGCAAAAGAAAACAGTAAATTTTACTGCCCAGATGGCCGGTCCCCTTAATTGTAGGCCAGCCCCCTTAAAATTAAGGGGACCGCCTAGGGAATTAAGGGGGCCGCCCATCTGGTGTTTTCCCAGGCGACCAAATTTGAAAAATTTCCAGAAAAGGGTCATTTTTAGGGTGTTTTTACAGCAAGCTCCATTTGAATCATGTACATCAAGAATGATTAAATAGTGGCATAAACATGTTAAATACGCATGCATACATTTAAAACATATTATGGAATAAGCATGTTATTAATCATCAAGCATGTATATATATCATGATATTGAGTATACAAGCAATAAGCATAACAATCATATATTAAAGACAAGAAATAAAACATTCATTAGTTGAAAATAATTATGTTAAAAACATAATTATTGATACAACACATATTTTGCTTATAGCATACAATAAATAGAAATTTTTAAATTGCCTAAGAGATCCATTTGAATTACTTGAGACATGAAAAACTTGAATTATTTTGGATGGATGATGGTAAAGAGGGGGTAAAAATGTTTGATTAATGGGGTTGTAAGTTTGGGTGTATGGATGTTGGAGAGAGTGTTGATGGAGGAATTGGAGGTGGAGAGCTTGGACTTGACCATGTTGAATGAGGGTTTTGATGTTGTTCAAGTGGTGGTGTTGGATTAGATCTAGTGAGAAGATACTCAATCCAAGTGAGACACTCATTTAAGGCGATGGTTTGATTTCGGAGAAAGATGCAACAAGGACAATTGTTGACATGTTTCTCAATTTGACTCAAGTGATGTGGTGATGATGGTAATGATGGTAAGATGGATGGTGATGGGTCTAAGTTGCTTTGAGCAAGGTGCAAAGCAAGGAGAGCATTAAGCTCATGGGCTTCCTTGAGTTCTTCAATGAACTTCAAGTGTTGAGTGGAAGGTGATGATAATGGAGAGTGGTTGTTATTTGGTGGAAGTGGTGGTGACACTCTTGGTGGAGGAGACATTTGTGAACTTGGGTAATTATGAGTGAATGAAGGTGGACATATGGATGATTGGTTATGTGTGTGAAAGGGTTCATTAGGATGAGGTTTAGGTGTTGGTTGAGTTTGAACAACATCATTTGTTGGGTTATGGCAAATGTCAAGCTTCCTCCTCCAAATGGGCCTCACTAAGATTTTAGCAACTCTTGAAGGCTTGGATCTTGAGTGGTTAGATGATGACATGTTTGGATGGATGATATGGATGAGCATTTATGATGGAGTTGGGTATTTATGGTGTAGTGATGATGTGATTGTGGAAGGTAAATTTTGGTGGGTGGTTTGTGACAAAATGTGTTTGTGAATTTTGGGAAGTATAGGATAAAATGGGCTAAAAAATAGAAAAAAGGAGCAGCACCTTCGACCATCAGATGGCCGGTCCCCTTAATTAAGAGGCCGGTCCCTTTAAATATTAAGGGGGCCGCCTAATGAATTAAGGGGGCCGCCCATCTGCTGATTTCCAGGTTACTGGAAATGGGTTTCTGGCAGAAAATTGTTGAAAGGGTTGTGTTTTTGGGTTTAGTTTCAAGCAAGTCCAACTTCTTTTGAGGCAATTTAGGATTTAATAACTTATGTATGCTAAGCATATTCATTAGACATTATTATCTAGCATGCAAACAACTCATTTAGCATGTAACATATATATGTTAGACAAGAAAACACTACATAGCACCAAGTAATTCATAGTATCATATTTAGGAAGATTAATAAGCTAGTTAAATAATCCTAATGAATATCTATGTGCATCGGAATGTAGAGTTGTGATAGCATGGACTTCTAGACTTGTACCAAGTGAGGTCTAAGTGAATAAATTATGGTTATTTTCAAATTTAGTTCACTTATAAATGTCACATACATAAATATAGATGACAGATATGAGATCACCATGCATGATTTAAAGAAATGTTTTTGGCATTATTCCACAATGTTTGAAAGTGGGTTTTTATGTGGATGTGAAAAATATTTTAATTAAATAGTTTTGATTTTATTTCAAAATGTTTTTATGAGGAAAGAAAACATATTTTTCCAATTTTTGGTTTTGATAAACACGTAATTATGGACACAAGTTTGGAAGAAAGGTATGATGGTGAAACATGTAAAATAGAAATGTGTCATAATCTTTTGAAAAATCATTTTTTCCAAAATGTGAAGTTTTTGCAAATTTAAAAATAAGTCCCATTAATTATAGGTTTAAAAATAGTGGTTTATAAAAGATTTCATGCTCAAGGGTATTGGTTAAGTCTATTGTCACATGCTACCTCTTTCTACATATCCTATGGCATTTAAGCATGTATTATGACTAAATACAAAAATACATCATGTCAGAGTAGTTAGAGAAAAACAAAAGCTATTATAATGACAATGCATTCAACAACTAAACAAATAATTACGAAGGCATGCAGTCAAATCACATAGGAGCAAGTAAACATCTAGAAATTTTATATATGCAAGATGACATAAATCTAGGAATAAAAAGCTCTAGTGAAAAGCAAAGTTCATAACAGTAAACTATCGTTAGGTATATTTAGGAAGAATAATGTATTCAAGTTGGAGAATGAGTATGAGACTATTACTAGTGGAGCTCAATTCAGGCTAAACACGACCGTTTTTACAGGTTACACACACCCAACTTCTCACACAGAAGCAATTCAACTGTTAGGTCAAATTGAGTTTCTAGTCAATAGATTCTCCAGTAGTCATTCTCTTTTTAGAAGAAATTAAGTTCCTAAATTTACCTATCGAAGAGTACCAAATATGAAGATTGCTTGGTTTACTAATACTTAGGGGGGCTAACTAAAGGGTTTCTAGTTCATTAAGCCACAGAACGAATATAACTAAAGTGTAGAGGCAAAGCAACCTATCAGACTAAGTGTATCCTAAGGCATTAATAAGATTATATGCATGAAGTAATTACTTATGAAATTTAAAAAGAAAACTTACCTCACGTCCTAGCTTTTCTTTGTAATGTCTCAGATAATAATCGACGTGTGAATGATAGGTGAGTCTTATTTGGAGTTTTATCTAATTTGCATTCGTCACATACCGGATGGTGATCTTCTCCTTCGTCTGTGTCACTCCATGATTTTGGATTGAGTTCACTTTGGAGTTGATTCATGTAGTCTTCGTCGTTAATACCTTCATTAACAACATTTGAACTAGTAGCACATGTATCTCTTTTATCTAAATGTTTATCCTTTAAATTTTCTAAGATAACTAATTCATGTACAAGATCAAAATCTTCATCTTTGGCTTGGCATTTTTCTTGATGAAAGTTTAAGAGATTTTTCCAAATATCATTTGCCGTTTTACAGAAGAATATTCTTTCATATTCAACTTTCGGCAAGGTTTTATAAATAATTATTTTAGCTTTATTATTTATGTCATTCTTTGTTTTCAAATGCTCAATTTGACTTTCAAAATCCGTTTTTGTTTGACTCTAAAAATCCGTTTTTGTTTTACTTTCAAAATATGTTTTTGTTTGACTTTCAAAATCACCAATCGAAATGACATGCCAAAGATCTAGATCAATTGATTTCACATAAGTTTCAAATTTATTTTTCCATTCAAGAAAAGTATAGTTTTCAAATAGTGGTGGTTTTAGCAAAGATTCCCCTTCTAGATATTTTTCGAATTTCATAGATCGATTCAAGTTTTAAAATACAGTATATTTTAAAGGTCTTGATTAACCAGGCTCTGATACCAATTGTGGAAAACTAGAAGGGGGGGTTGAATAGTTTTACGTCTTTTTAATTTTATTATGAAAACTTTGTTTCCTTTTAAAACCTTAGATTTGAGTTTATATGAAAAATAATACTTGACCAATATTATTAATTATATGTGTATCCTTTTAGATTTGTTATAAAAGTTTTCTTTTTATGAATGGAGTTTTAAATTGATCTTTATGTGAAATCAACTTCTAATTAATACCAACAGTTATATATGCCTACATGTATGAAAGTAATGACGATATAAAGAAATAAGTAAGAGATGGAAAGATCAAACCGAAACACGAGGGATTTATAGTGGTTCGGCTACAAGGACACCTTCCTTGCCCTACTCCACTCCCCGAGCACACCTTGCTCGAGAGTTTTCTTCACTACTTCAACAAGCTCCCTTATGGCGGAGAAAACCTTTCACAACTTTGGCTCACACCGGTTTAACGACACAAAGTTAAATGTCGAGTTCTAATAATAGCTAGAACCAATCTCACTACTTCAATCACAACTAGTTCACGACTTATTCACGACTTCTTCACGACGTCTTCGCGACTTCAACACAACGGCTTCACGACTTCTACACGACGACTTCACAACTTCTAAGCTACGGCTTCACGACTTCTACACAACTACTTCACAACTTCTAAGCTATGGCTTCACGACTTCTACATGACGACTTCACAACTTCTAAGCTACGGCTTCACGACTTCTACATGACGACTTCACAACTTCTAAGCTACGGCTTCATGACTTCTACACCACCACTTCACAACTTCTAAGCTATAGCTTCACGACTTCTACATGACGACTTCACAACTTCTAAGCAACGACTTCACGACATCTACACCACGGCTTCACAACTTCTACACCACGGCTTTACAACTTCTACACCACAGCTTTACAACTTCTACATGACTTCTTTACACCACAACTACTTACACACCTTCTTCACTACTCACACACTATACATATCTAGTCACTTATGTTTACACCTTATACACACACTTTACACAAATGAATGAATGATTTACAATTATGATACACCAACAACTTGGATGGAAGAGATACACCAAGTTGTAATACTTCTTGTCTTGAAGGATAGAAGTATTCTTCTCTTGCACTTGAGAGGTTGAAGCTTTGGATCACTTGAAACAAAAGCTTATAATTATATGATCAAAGGGTTTTTGAAAATATGAAATGAGATCTAAACCAGAAAGTTTTTAGTGCAAAAGGTGAGTAAAAATCCAGGGGAAGGCTGGTATTTATAGGCAGAAAAACTGGACAGCTGGAAGCTAGTGGAGCGTGGCCGGCCCCCTTAATTTTAAGGGGGCCGCCTAGCAAAATTAAAGGGGCCGCCCAAGCCAACCGTTGCCCAGTTTTGTCTTTTTGTGGGGAAGGTTTTTCTGGAACATTTTTACTGATTTTGGTTAAAAATTTGAATTCATAAATTTATAATGAATTAAACCTTTTTATTTATTACCAAAAATGTTTTTCTAAAAGATATAAAATGTTTTTGACATTTTATAAAAAATCTAGTTATTAAGAAAATGTTCCTTTGATCATATAATGCATTAAGCATTAGTTCATTCATACCTTAAGTGATTTTAGTTGTAGAAGTGAATATTTACAACTAAGTACTTGTTTATTTTATAAGTTTATGTTTTAATGAGTTTACATTTTGTGATCATCAAAACATAGAGATATGAATAAATATTGATAATGTTTTTAGGCATTATTTATATCAACATGTACGTCTTAACTGGTGGGATGGGTTTGGGTAGTGTTTTTGTGGTATTTTCCTTCTTGGCTTCTTCAGCTTCATCCTCACTATCATCATCGATGATCGTGGTATCATTTGGATTGGGTGGTGGATCATAAGAGAGACCACTTCTTGTGAATACAACATTGATATGCTCATTTCTAGTCTGTGGTGGACGATAAGTTTTATCATTTGATCCAGATGATGTTGGTTTAGGGTTGGTTTGGGTATTACTTGGTAATGAACCTGATGGTCGGGAAGAAATTTGATCAGAAAGTCTACCGAATTTGTTTTCAAGATCTTGAATAGATGCTTGATGATTTTTCTGACCTTGCTCAACTTTGGTTTTGAGATTGAAAAATTGGTTCTTGACGAACTCATTGTTGGATTTTTGAGCAGTTACGAATTCTCTCATCATTTTTTCAAAATCGGTTTCTTCCATTTTTTTATCAGAGGTTTGTGGAGTCTGATTGTCTACTCGTGGTTGAGAATCACGGTTGTTATCCCTTTGTTGGCGATCTTGCCAATTTACAGAATTTCGTCCGTAATAATTTCCACGATACCTGCCTCCATGGTATCCTCCTTGGACATAATTAGCTTCTCCTTCTTTGGGTTGGTCCATTGGTTGATCGTCACATTATGATGATGGGTGATTAACTCCACAGTTGTTACAACCGTTTCGCATTTCTTTCATTTCTCCCTTAAGATCTTTGTATTGCGAGTCGATTTTTGAAACCAAGGTTTCCATTTTCTCCATGAGTTTAGAGGTATCGGAACTTTCAGCAAAAGTAATGGTTTTTCGTAAGGGTTTGGTTTTGGCATCTTTTGACCAATCGAGTTTGAGAAGAACTCGGTCTTCGAGCAATTGATATGCCTGGTTAGGAGTCTTATAAAGAAAAATTCCTTCAGCATCAAGAATTCCTTGAGATGCTTCATCAAGTCCATGGTAGAAGATTTGGACAATGGTTCCTCGTCATAAACCCTGTCCATGACAACTACGAAGCAAATCTTTCATACGAAGCCAGGCTTCGACGAGTGATTCGTTAGGGTTTTGTGTGAAAGCACAAACTTCTCCCATGAGTCGGTCAAACATGGCAGGTGGAAAGAATCGGCTTACAAAAGCTTGCCTCATCTCCTCTCAAGTATTGATAATTCCTGGGGTTAATTCGTTATAGCACACTTTTGCATCTCAAGCAAGTGATGATGGAAAAAGTTTGAGTTTAATGGCATCCACATTGGTGTCGCCATATCGGAACATGCCACAAATTTCGATGAATTCTGCAATGTGTTTGTGAGGATCGGCCCTCGAACGGCCATCAAATTGACGGTCTTTGATCATAGAAAGATGGTGACCTTTCACGGTGAAATTGTCACCTAGGTTGACAGCAACAATAGCAGCTCCTGGAGTGGGTGCTACGGCTCGGTTGACTTCCCACATGGGTCGATCATCAGCCATGGGAAAAGGTTGATCAGTGAATGGGTTATAAACGACTTTGGCTTCAAAAAGGTTATCAAACGGTGGGTTTCGTACTCTTGGTACACGATTGGCTAATGGAACAAAGGGTTTTCTTTTTCTTCTTGGTCTTCGGACTAAACGTTCGGGATCTGAAAAAGGTGAAATTGGTTCTATTCCAGTTGATCGAGTGTTCATACAATTCCCAAGAGAATCGAGGTAATGTCTAAACACACGAGTAAAGAATGGAAACAATTTGAAAAATCAGGGTTGGTGATCCGATCGGATGAGTGTAATACCGATCGGTTGGTTGTCTCGGTAAAATTGGTTTTGTGAAAACCCGATCGGATGGTCAGCTCGGAAAACTTTTTTTTTTTTTTTTATATGAAAACGAACTTAGTGAGAAATGGACTTCTAAAACTTACGGAAACACAATCAAAATCCCCGGTAGCGGCGCCAAAAACTTGATGTGTCGTGTATGAGTACAAGTTTTAACTTTAAAAAGGTCGAATTACCGAATCTAGAAACAACACATACGAGCAAGTGAACTCGTCCGTTATAGCAAGATTATGATGGTAAGTCGGGATCATTCGCAGGGATTTGTGTAGTGAATCGAATTGTAAGCTACTAAAAGTAAATCTCTGAAACAAGCAATGATGAAAATATAATAATTCAAATGATTAAAACTACACTTGCTTAGACTAATATACTACTCTTGATAAACATGATTGTGATAACTTTGGATAACATGTTAGTTATGATAATTAGTTTGGTGAACTAGTCTATTGTTTCTACAAATTAAACCTTCGTCAATATTTTAGTTCATAAAAACAAGCATTATGTTTAACCAATCAATTCAAGATCAATTCAAGGTTCATAAGTTGGTGTACCTTAAACACAAAAATAGTCTTTTGTTTTATCAAATAGGCTTAGGAAATGGTCAGTAAAAAAGGTAACCGATCATAGACAAAAGGTCATAATTGATAGTAAACTATTAATCTTTCGACCCTTGAAATGGTTTACAATCAATCCTATTTTGATAGACAAAAGCATTCTTATTACAACCACAATTAACTTTCTTTGTTTAATCAAGAATAATAGATAAAAACAATCATTCATAGACAAATGATTATAACTAGTTGAATAACAATAGTTCTTTCGACCCTTAAAATTATTAGCAACTAGTTAAACTTGATCAACAAATGTCACTACGAAACTTAATTACAATTGGATCTTAGAATCAACTTGAAATTGAATTAAAACATGTTATCACAATCATACGCAAATCATTAAGCAATTCACATCATCTAAGAAAGTGCACAAAGGCACTAGCCACTCATAGCAAACATGAACATAAACTCAGAACTTTGAACATTAGAAACCATAATTGAAAGTCTTACAATGATTGGAAATAGATTACAAATGATAAGGTAATGATACCCAAAGTATTGGTGTTGACTTCTTGATGTTTTGACCTCCAAATGTTGACTTCTTGAACCTCCAAAGCTTCCTAAACTTCTAAGGATGAATTTTGACTTTTAAGAGAGTATCTTGATGATTGTATGAGAGTTGGTATGATAATTATTGAAAAGGTGTGTCTAAAACTCTTCACAAATGGTCCTATTTATACTACACTCAAAGCCTAGGATCTTTAATGCTACACTTGGCCTCCAAGCAAATTAGAAGGGCCTAGAATCATCATTAGAAGGCTATAGAATCGTTGGTATGAAGTTAGTATCCTTAATGATGAAGTTTGCGAAAATCAGACGACATCCAACCGATCGGTTGGTCTTCAGAAATTGCCTCCATCCGATTCGGTTGCGGGCCGCATCCGATCGGATGGAGTGCTGCTGTATGCTCTTTTGGACTTTTGTCGTTTGGGCTTGTTTCTTCCTTTTGGTTCTTGGTTCTTCATCCAAACTTGATCTTTTCTTTATCTTGAAGCTTGTCAACTTGAATACTTGGACCTTTATTCTTTGAAATGCCTTTTTGTTTGGATCTTGACAAGAAAATCTTCGCACTATCATAAATATTTCCTTCTTCCTCATTTTTCTCATCTTTTTCTTCCTTTTTCCTGTTTTTGGCTACATATACTTTGCAAACACGCTTTGGTACGATTTAGTAACAAAAGCATATAAATAGAACCAAATAACATATATAAAAACATGGATAACGCTACTAAAAATATGCACAATTTGAGCGTTATCAAGTACAATACATTCAGAGCAAAGGACTCTGAAAGTCTCTCTCAGTCATATACCAGATACAAGACCCTGAAAAATGAACTATCCAATGATGGTGTAGTTTTGTCTAAGCATGAGACAAATGTTGGCTTTGTCAACAGTCTCCCTGAGAAGTGGCTAAACTTCTCACAAGGCCTCAGGAATGCTAATCACATTCAGACCCTTGAGCTCCCTGAGATCTATGGGAAGTTTGTCTATGAAGACAACTTAATCTCTAGGAGATACCCAGACTCAAAAGCTCTTGAGACCAAAAAGGCCTTGACCTTCTCACCTATATCAACTGCCTTTTATTCTAATGGTGTTGTGCGGGATTTTCAAGAGGATTCTGAAGATGAGATTGATGAAAGAACTGGTGATGAGTACCTAAATGATTTAAACTTGGAATTCGAAGAAAGGGCACTCCTTGCTAATTCAGAACGTTTCATCAAAAGAAATCAGTCCAACTTTTCAAAAGCCAAAGCAAATGAAACCACTGAATGTTTTAATTGTGGTAAAAAGGGTCATTTTGCTAGAGACTGTTATTCTAAAACCATCTCAGAACCCTCTTATAAATTTTCAGGAAACAGTTCCTCAGGAACTCGCAAGTTTCAACCTAGAATGCTTCAGTCGACCCAAAACTTTCAAAACAATAATGTTCAAAAGGGTTAAAAAGACTTTGAAGCAAAATATAGGAAAGGTAAGGCTAAACTTGCACTTCTTGAAACTAATCCCTCAATGTCTCAGGCTGCTCAAACATCCAAACCTGTTCAGACAAAGAACAAGGTTCTTGTAGCAGAAGCTTATGAATGGGACGAAGAAGAGGTCTCCTCAGAAGATGAGGAAATTAGCGTAAGTGCATTAATGGCACTTTCTGAAGGTGATCAGGTGGCTGTTGGAAAATGCCATGCAAGGAATGGAGAGTGGGTGAACATAACCATGAAGAAGGCAAACACTTTACTTTCTATGGATGATAATTCTGACTGGCAGTCCTATATGAATTATATTTGTGTAGATCTTAAGTTTGTTGAAGAACAAAGGCTTAACTTGCTTTCAAAATATAACAATCTTGTGTTAGAATTGAATAAGTGTAGAGATGAATTGCTTGTACTAAAACAAGCCAAGTTAGATAATATTACACTACAAATTCAAAACACTGAGATTTTGAAGTAAAATCAAGCTCTTCAAAACGAACTTAACAAAGAAAAGGCTGTCATTGAAGGCTGGACTAAAAAGAACCCCAAGGTTTTTGATACTGTGTATTTAATTCCTAAGATAACTATAGGAATTGACCAACTCACTAAAACCCCCAGTGAGAGTCATAGTGAAATGGCATTTGTTCCAGCTGGCATATCTTTTGAGCAAGAAATGCAATCCAAGTCAAATGACTGGATTGTCAGGGACAACCCAGTTAGTAAGTTACCAAAATTTGAGACTGGAAAAATCTTGCTTCCTGAAAGTCAGGCTCTGAAAAACATGCTTGGACTCACTGAACAACCCAATAGTACTGAGTCAGTCAATGAGTCTGAATCAGAATCATTCACACCACTCCCACCACTGAATATCCTTCAGGGTGCTGCAGTATGGTCAGACCTCCCACCATTGGTCTACTCTCAGTATTCACCAAAGGAGAATCCAGGAATGGGAAAAACCCTCCTGAAGAGGCAAACCCCTGAAGTCTCAGTACATTCTGATGACTCATCAACTTCAGTCCCTTCTGAGCTAAAAACAGAAAGCCCTAATTCCAAAATTGATCAACTGGCTGAGCTTGTCAGGAAGCTGAGTTAGAAGATTGAATCTTCTGAGAAACCTTCTCAATCCAAGATGAAGGAACCCAAATCAGCTTCCTCAAGCACCAAACCAAAACCCTCCAAACCCCTGAAAAGGTGTGAGATGTGTCACTATTCCAATCATTTCACTGATGATTGTTATAGAATCCTTTACTGCATGATATGCAAAAAAGAAGATCACAGGACTTCTGATCACCAATCATTCACAGCCACAACAAAGATGGCAAACTTTAAAGCTCAGGCTTTAGAATACCCTTCTGATTCTAAACAGAAACAGAAACAAAAGGCAAAGCCTTTTGCACCTTGCCCTCACTGTGGCTTCAATGACCACCATCCTAAGGATTGTCTAATGAACAACTGTTGTGAAATTTGTGGAGACTCCACTCACAACACCTCAGGACATGAAAAGGTCATTCAGACCAGAAGAGGTATGACCAAGTCATCCTCTCAGTCTACTGAGTCCACCTCTGCAATGAAATGCAAAATTTGTGGTAGCTCAGCCCATTCAACCACTAACCATGCATCAATCATTAAGGCTAATCAAGCGAAACCCTCCAAGAAGAGGGATCCTAGAAAGAACTAACTCAGTTTACATACTTGTGCAGAGACATGCCAGGAAGCCGGTTTGGCATCTAGATAGTGGATGTTCAAGGAGCATGACTGGTGTGAGAATATCTGCACAAATTTGTGGAAGAACCATGACCCAAGGTGATATTTGCTGATAACTCATCATGTCTCACTGAAGGTTATGGTTTAGTAAACTGTAGTGGTATAGTCTTTACTAGGATAGCTTATGTCAATGGCCTTAAGTACACATTGATCAGTGTTAGTCAACTATGTGATGCAAAATATATAGTTCAGTTTGATGATAAGCAAGGAACCATCTTCAATGCAAATAAGGAAGTTGTCCTTATTGCATCAAGAAGACAAGATGATTATGTGTTAGACATGTCCAGTCTAACTCAGAATGGAACTTGTCTCTTTACTAAGGCCACTGAAACCCTCAACTGGCTTTGGTATAAAAGACTCTCCCACCTAAACTTCAAAAACATAATCAGTCTAGTGAAACAAAACAAGGTCCTTGGCTTACCATCACTTGTGTTTTCAAAGGATAAACCATGGTCTGCCTGTGAAAAAGGTAAACATCATAGAGCATCCTTTAAAACCAAAACAAACTTTTCCATCAGGAACTACCTTCATCTTCTCCATATGGATCTCTTTGGGCCCATCATTCCTAGATCCATTAACCATGAGAAGTATACTCTGGTCATTGTGGATGAATACTCAAGATACACTTGGGTTTACTTCCTGATCAAAAAGAGTCAGGCAGCTAAAACAATCATGTCTTTTGTCAGGAACATTGGAAATCAAAATGAAATCAAAGTCAAACAGATTAGGACTGACAATGGAACAGAGTTTAAAACCTATGAACTTGAATGTTTCTGTGATGAGAAAGGAATATCCCAAAAATTTTCCTCCCCTTGCACACCTGAACAAAATGGTGTGGCTGAAAGGAAAAATAAAACACTCATTGAATCAGCTAGGACAATGCTAAATGGATAAGTCCTTTCCAAACACTTCTGGACTGAAGCAGTAAAGACTACCTGTTACACAAAAAATAGATCCATCATTGTCAAGAGACATAGCAAAACCCCTTATGATTTATTCAAGGGAAGTAACCCTGACATCAGCTACTTTCATGTCTTTGGGTGTCCTGTGTTTATTCATAATCACAAGGATCACTTAGGTAAATTTGTTGCCAAAGCTGATGATGGATACTTCCTAGGATACTCACTTGTCTCAAAGGCCTTCAGGGTGTTCAGCATTGGCCATGAAACTTTGTTCTTTCCCAGTCATAGATCCACCAACCTTTTCATCTTTGAGTGCGAGGAGAAGAGCTTCTAGTGTAAAATCCTAGGAGACAGCAAACTGAGGAAACATTCCATGTTACCTTTGATGAGACCACTGATGCAATCAGTGTGTCTAACACCTCAGTAGAAGAGATAGGCATTGATGATTCATCAAAATACCCTCCTGATGAACATCATCCTGACAATGGTCCTTCCACTCAGTACCAAGCAAATGCTGACATCTCCTATTACATCATCCCTCACAACCTTCCTTACCCAACCATCACTGAGTTTGTTGAAGCACATAGAAGTACTGATGCAATCATTCAGTCTGAACATAGTGCTTAGGAACCAAACAATCATAGTGATGAGTCAACCCACTCAGATACTTAAGATGCTAAAGATCATAATGTGTCTGATCCTGACCCTACCCATCAGGCCTCCTCAGGACAGTTGGACTAGGTCTCAGGATATAGAACTTGAGAATATAATTGGAGAGCCTACTGAAGGCATGCTCACTAGAAGCATGGCTGCACAACTAAGAGCAGCCTCAGCCAATGAATGCCTATTTGTGGACTTCATCTCCACAATTGAACCCAAAAGTGTCAAGGAAGCACTTAATCATCCAAGTTGGGTTCAGGCCATGCATGATGAACTGGAACAATTTGACAGAAACAAGTTAATGACCTTGGTCAAATGTCCTGAAGATGTTTCAGTCATTGGCATGAAGTGGGTGCTCAAAAAAAATCTGATGAAAATGGCATAGTTATTAAAAACAAAGCCAGACTTGTAGCCAAAGGCTATAACCAACAAGAAGGCATCGTCTATGAAGAAACATTTGCACCAGTGGCAAGGATGGAAGCCATCAGGATCTTCCTTGCCTTTGCAACCTACAGGAACTTCAAGGTGTACCAAATGGATGTTAAAAGTGCATTCTTAAATGGGTCACTGAAAGAAGAAGTTTATGTTCAGCAACCTCCTGGATTTGAAAGCCATGAGTTTCCTGACTATGTCTGCAAGCTCAACAAAGCCCTTTATGGACTGAAACAAGCTCCCAGGGCATTGTATGAAACTCTCTCAGCCTTCCTGATCTAAAATGAATTTGTCAGAGGCAAGATAGACAACACATTGTTTATCTATTGGATAAATAATGATGTCATACTTGTACAGGTATATGTTGATGACATCATCTTTGGCTCAACAAGTTAATAAACTTTGTAAACAGTTTGAAAAACTGATGGCAAAGAAATTTGAAATGAGCATGATGGGAGAACTGACTTACTTCCTTGGTCTGCAAATCAAGCAGACTGATAAAGTAACCTCTATCAGTCAAGAGAAGTATGTCAGATGCCTACTGAAGAAGTATGAGCTCAGTGACTGTGCCTCAGTCAAAACACCCATGGTTCCACCAAACAACCTTGGTCCTGACCTTACTGGAAAACCAGTGAATCAAACTCTTTTTAGAGGAATGATAGGATCACTGATGTATCTACTTGCATCATGGCCTGAAATCCAATTCTCAGTGTGTTTGTGTGCCAGATATCAATCTGACCCAAGAGAATCTCATCTCACTGCTGTGAAAAGGATACTCAGGTACCTGAAAGGTACTCCAAACCTTGGATTATACTATCCAAATTGTTCAGGCTTTGATCTCAAAGGATACTCAGACTCTGACTATGCTGGATGCAACATGGACAAAAAAAGCACCTCAGGCTCTTGCCAAATCCTTGGTGGGAAACTAGTCTGTTGGAGTGCTAAGAAGCAACAATCAGTTGCCATGTCCTCAGCTGAAGCTGAATATGTTGCAGCAGCAAGTTGTTGTGCAAATGTACTCTGGATGAAAAGTCAACTCAGTGACTTTGGAATTCAGTACAAGATGTTTACCATCTTTTGTGATAACACAAGTGCAATTGCCATCTCAAACAACCCTGTTCTTCATCAGAGAACAAAACACATTGATATTAGATATCATTTCATCAGGGACCATGTCATGAATGGTGACATTGAATTACACTTCATTCCTACTGAATATCAGCTAGCTGATATATTCACTAAACCATTGGACGAACCAACTTTCACAAGACTGAAAGCTGAACTAGGAATGTTGGATATTCAGAATTAGTCCACTGATTGAATCCATCCAACTAAGTGTAAATTCTGATAACCCCAAATCCTTGACACAATGCGTTCCTCTGTGAAAAGGATCACTAAACCTCAGGAACTAAACCCAAGTTCCTGAACCCTTGAACCATCAGGAACTAAACACAAGTCCTGAACAAGCAGGTTCAGTGAATGAAAAGTCATTCAGGGCCCTCAGAAGACATTCAATGCTAACTTAAGTGCTCTAAGTATCTAGTTAGTAAATGTCCGAGGTTGGTAACAGAATTCTTATTTAATATAAGAATATTTGTTCTTTTTCATTTCTGGCATGCACCTCATGGGCCACCACATTCCCACTTGGCATTTAACGACTCTTCAATCACATAATAGATATGTGATGACTCAACCCTGCAAATTATACTATTTGCAGATGGCACAACTGTTCACCTCGACAGTTGCGCAAAACAGGGAAAGTGGAGTGGTTATGAAATAAATGCGGATCTCAAACGTTTTATTCAAAATGGTTTTCAAAATAATATCTTTTGAAAAATTAAACCACTTAATGCATAAAATACCCTCCTCTCCACTTCCCTATAAGTAACCCCCAAACAAAAAATCACGCACACGTTTTTTAAAAAATCTTAAGCAAATTCTTGCCTTTTTCTTTCAAAACAAAATTTTGTGTATGTGTTCTTAGTCTTTAAAAACCCAGACCTTTGTTGTTCTTGCAAACCCAAGACTTTCCAACACAAATGGCTACTTCTAAAGCTATTACATACGCCCCAAATGTGGAATTCCTCATTGAGGGCGTAGACATGATAAAAAACAACGTGGTAGGAAACTTTTCCTATCCCCAAAAGTTTTGGGCGTACAAGAATGTAGTTAAATACTTTCAAAACTGCTTTCTTGGTACAGCGTTCACAAAGACCCCCTCTGTCATATATCATGACTACCTGAGGGAATTCTAGTGTACTGTAGTGGCAATTAGCCCTGAGGACACCAAGGACTCAATTATCACATTCTCAGTGATGAATGGGAGAAGGACCCTCTCCCTTGCTTACAAAACCTTCATCAAAGCCACTGGCCTTGATTTCGCTGAGAATTTTGAGCCCAACCCCATTGACCAAGAAGTTAAGGCAGAATTGTTTTTTCTAGTGCCACATGACCCCAAACAACCTGATGTGCCCCCAGGTTCATTATTGGCCAAGGCACCAATAATCAAAATTTGGTTTTCCCCAGGAGCAGTTGAACACATCACATTCCCACTTGTCATTCAGGTCCTGGGAGGCAATAAATCCTCCACAGAGCAGTTGAACTCATCACAACAATTGATGGTGTTCAGTCTCCTAGAGGGTAGAAAAATAGACATCAGAGGAATAATCTTCCGTGACCTCGTGGCCAAGCTCTCAGGAAAATCTAGGCAAAGACACATGTCTTACCCTAGGTTCATTTCCTGTGTGCTTCAGGACTTACTTGGCTCAGATTATACGAGGCCTGACGCTCAAGGATCAAAACCTGACGTCCTGCACAAGGCCAATTATACAAGTGGCCTTACTGAGGTACAACCAGTACACCTGACCAACTATATGCTGGTAGTTATTCAGGGGGAAAAGGCAATCTCACCCATTCCTTCTCCTGAAAAGAAGGAGAAGAAGAAAAAGAAGGCAGGGACAAAGAATGTGGTGAAACCCACACCACTCGCCCTTTGATCTTCTGCCTCAAAAGAAGGAAAAACGGCCAAGACCTCAGAGACACCCATCATTGAGACCCTCTTGACCTTAAAAGAAAAGCCAACGGAGGGTACTAAGAAATCATCCTCACTATCCTCGGGCAAAACCCTTCCTCATGGCTCTACTGACATAAACAAGTCATTGGAGTCAGGAACCTCCTTCGAATCACATCCTGATGAAGGCACTGATAAATCACAATATGTGCCTGAGGGAGAAAAGGGTCCTGAATCCTCGGTGGAGCAGCACAACTCTACTAAGAAGGGGACCCACACCTATTCACATCCTGCTTACGGCCCTGAGAAATCACACTCAGGGTCTCAGGGAGTCAAGGATCCTAAATCCCCAAAAGGGCAGTACAACCCTGATGGGAAGGGGGTCCATCAACAATCACAAATTGTGCCTAGTGATAGTACTGGAAAACACCCACCAGTCCTTGAAGGCACACATGGGGACAAAGACTCAGGGGGCATGCAACCACCCACTGATATGGAACCACAACTGTAACACCCCAACCCGATAAGCGTAGAAGAATTACGTTATGGTGACATATCAAAGCAAACACAAGCATATGACTTAAATAATACAAATGAATCTCAAAGGTTACAAAGGGAAACTCTGAAATACAAGGTTACAAAAGAGAACAACAATAAATACTAAGTCTAAAAATGTAATCACTTCTAGTCACCTCTAAACCCGAATAGCTATCAAAGTATAGTCTTCTAAGTCCAAAGTACTCTCCACTCATAACCCAGCTTCCAACTAAAACCTGCCGCAGGAAAAGAAATGCGGCTGAGCTTAAAAAGCCCAGTGAACAGATATATATAACAAAGTAAAAGATAAGGAACGAAGAATATCATATAGTGCATTGGGGAAACAGAAGGCATAGACAATTGGTTATCAAGTGTAAGGAAAGGTCAGTAATTAATCCCCGAGCCCAAACAAATCAAATCAAAATCATAACGTATCATCAGTAACCATAGAGGAGCGACCTCTCAATTATGTGAAGGACGTGTATTGCACACAGCATCAATCACCAAATCAAATTATATCATATCATATACAAATCAAATCTAGGATGCATCCATACGCCTCTGCAAAGATATTAGTGGCCAAACATATATAATAATCTTGAGCTCATAATACATAACGAAAAGGGACGGGTCGGAACATCACTCCACCATCCTAGAGTCATGCCATTGGTGCATCAATGACACGGCCATGTTACCTTCATGGCTAGGAAACATAATGGCTCAGGTATCAAACTGAAGGGTTCAAATGTCATGTCATATCAAAGTTCATACCAAAGTTCATATCATATGGTTCATATCAAGGGTTCAATTTAAAGGTTTATATTAAATGTTTATATCATAGTGTCATAAAAGTAATCCTTTAATAATGGCTTTCACAAAAGTGATCTTTAATAACAGTTTTCATAAAGAAAGTCTTTAAAAGTAGTTTTCATAAAAGTCAGTAAAATTCCATATAAAAGTGGTATCGCATCGTGCTCATAAACATCATTTTTAAAAATAATTTTCCTCAAAACATTTTCATGGTATACTTAAGAAAGGTTTTCACATCCAGTTATAATATCAAATGAACTTTCAAAGTATCAAGGGATTCGAATACTGATGCCACAAGGGGTAACGAACAATTTATATCAAGTATCATATCATATGAATCATAATGAACGAATATCAAATGGATTAGAACACCAAGCATCAAGGAAACATAGCAAAGGCTCAAAGGATCATATCAAGATAAAGAATCATAATCAAGGATCAAGAGTCATGAGAGAAAGACACCCTTACTGAAAAAGGGTAGAATATCTGTACCTTAGACCGCAAGTGCAAACACAACAGAAACACAAAGATTGGAGCAATTCCTTCTTCAGCGAATCTACACGAATTCATGATCGTCTTATTAATAACTTATTTTAAATCAGATTACTCATTTTAGTCGACTTTCCATTTTTAGTAACTTCGCTTTTATATCAGCTTTCCAAAAATAGTAACTTTCCAAGAATAGTATGTTTCCTCTTTAAGTAGTTTAACCATTTCAAGTAACTTTCCCTATTTAACAGGTTTCCCGAATTAGTAAGTTTCCATATTTAGTATCAATTTAAGTTATGAATTGCATTTAAGTATCTTAATTACCTCTTTAAATGTTATAATAATGATTAAACATAGTTAGGTTAAATGATTTTTAATGACAATTAGGTTTTAAGCACATTTTACACTCCTTTAATCAATTTCAGCTTTTAATACATAAACAACTTGCACTGTCTCTAATTTTTTAAGCATAATTATGCATTTTCTGGAGCTTCCAAAAAATTACCCTAGGTTCACATATGTCTTAAGTACTTAATGTAATTTTTACAGAATTAATTTCAAAGTGCACCTATAGTAGAAAAATTCATTTAGTTAACTAGTCCAGATTTAGTAACAGATTTGAGACTCAAAAAGTAAGAAATTATGGGACCATGTTGTGCTATTCTAAAAATTCCACTAAAAATCACAGAGGCCAAACACATCCTATATGTAAGTCCATCAAAATTATAGTTCCTGATTCCTAACTAATTTCAAAACAAAAATCATATACCAAGGTTGAAATTCGGATTTCTAAATGACAGTTTTGACACTTGAACTTGTAAAATCAGAAAGGACCTTCTCCCGACCTCCAAAAATTAAGAGGCTTACATATTCAGAAATCTCTTTTTCAAAACTTGATTTCAGACTCAAGAATCACTCAAAAATATGTTCGTATCATTATAATAGACCCCATTGAAGCTGACTCAAATTCCTGACAGCAACTGATAGGACAGAAACAATATAACTATTAAACCCGATTCAAAACATATTCAATTTGGTCGATTCTTTTCCATTTACAAACAGGTTTTAGGGTTGTGTTTCATTACGTTTCATCTTCATATAACACACGTCAACCAACACATTATATGGAACGATTATAAGGTTATAGGATCTTCATTTTTTGTGACGAATAAACATGATTTCATGCAGTCCATTCAGGAGATACGAAGCAAATTAAAAAAGAAACAACAAGGAGAGAATTGAGTAGGGTTCGTAATACAATACCCTAGTCGAGTGTCAGGATGAAGAAGAAGGAAAACCATCCACGTATGAACACCAACCGGACTTCTTGCTTTTGTTTCTTTGATCGAACAAGAAGAACAGGGAGAAAAGTGGCAGTCGAGTTTTGGTTATAGGTTTTTAGGGTTTTTGGTGAGTGATAATTATTTTATTTTGGATGAGCCGTGATTTGTGATTAAATAAAAAGGAAATGGGGCGCTTAAATGGGTATTGGGCCAAGCTTAAATTAACTTTCAATCCAAAATTATGTATCAAAGTTTGAAGGGAAAATTCGGCCCATACAAGGATCATTTAGGCGTGTATATTGACATAATTTGTAGGCTTTTGTATTTTATAGTTAGGTACTTAGTTATTTAGATTATGGTGTAAGGTTTCGTATATTTATATTGTTCTTATGTCGTTATGAGAGTTCTTATAGATTCAAAGTTAGAGGGGCAAAATAGGCATTTCAAATGTTTGAAAAGTTAGGGTTTTACAACTCTTCCCTAATAAAAAAAAATTTTCGTCCTCGAAAATTGAAGTGAAACGAAACGGAGTACCAACGGACCGTGAACGGAAATGTGAATGACTTGTTTCTCATGACTCTATCTTGTTGATCAAAAATAGCTTCGGTTTCCTCAGAAAAGACATATCGTTCAGGATCCAAATCAAAAGAATAATATACTAAACGTAATAGATGATAATCGTATCCCCTCAGACGAGATACAAGGAAGATGTAGGATTGACGGATATTTCGTCCGTGGAATAGAAATAGAAAAATCAGATGAGAACGTATCAAATTGTAGCAAACATGAGAGTAATAAATGTGTTTAACTCTTCAGATTCTCAAATAGCCTCGTCTTCAATATAACCTTTCAAAGGCATTCTCATAAGCAAACAGATCTTGTTCCTCAAAAATCCATAATCTCATATCTTAACTCATAGCAGAACGTAGAGAAACAGATTCAACGGATGTGAAACGTACATATAGCAAAACGTATGTGTACTCCTTCATAGTAACAGATCGAATCCATACTGGCAGAGAACAAACGGCAGAAAGCTCTATAACAGAACCTAAGATTCTTATCAGAAGCACAGAGATCAACACACGCATGTCGAGTATCCAGACGTATCAAGTCGTATATCGATGAAGGCAGATTAAGCGTATAGGTAGAATGAACCTAAAGCCTCACTAAGCACAGATACTCTCAATCAAATGCCAGAATTTCTAAAGCTTCTAAGGCACTCCTCGAAATATCCTATGATCACAATGAGGGTACGTCATATGACGTAAGTATTATCACGTTAGCTACTCGTAATAATACTAGCATCATATGGGTATACCTTCATGATGGTCATACTTTATCTGAAGTCGTGAATAAGCATCCTATCAATCACTTAACAGTCCATTTTATATCTTAGGGTTGGCCAGAATCAAACCATCACTACTGATTCGAAATCAGAGAAACAGAACGTACCAATAACGAAATGGAATTTGGTAAGCAACATCAGATGAAGCACGTCGTCAAAAGTGTCAGGTCTTCCACAACTCATCACAATTTTCATATCAAAACCATCATCCAACCTGCGCAGAGTAAACACAGAACGGAATTTCTAATAGAGAACTCAAATCATTCAAAGGATCTTATCATCAGGTAACGGAAGCTTAAGTGGGTTAAGCAGAAGTGAACGACGTCATCAATAACCTCATCTCTCACAGAATCAACTCATCCAAACATAAATGTTTGCTTCAAAATTCATCCACTCAGATACATGATTTCAAAATATCTTCCATGTCCGAGTAGTCTGTCTACGCTTGTCCATCTGATCATAGGGTGAAAAGAAATTATAAACTTGGGTCTGGTCCTTCAAGCCTTCGGCACCTCTTCCTGAAATTGTGGTGTAGTAACGTGAATCTCTGACATGATCACTGTGCATCCTTCCATCCGCAAATCTGCTTCTGCTGTCAATTCATCTTAGTACAAATAAAATGAATAGAGAAGCAAGACAGCGTGTCTTCAACAGGTCTTCTAGCACAGTTCGAAATTCGCCAACTCAATTTCATTCTTCTCCTATGTTCGCCACCATGTTTGTCTTGCAAGCAATGTCTTCCAGGCTTTAAGGTAAACACCGTTGCTGTCGTCTCCAGGTTGTGTGTTGAATAGTTCGTCTCCTACGGTCTGGGTGTCTTGATGCCCAAACTGAAATCTCCACGTGCTGCATGAGGTATAACCGAGTCCCATCTCGGTTCCTCTCTTCTTCTTATATGCTTCTTCCACGGTAACGCCTGTTGCGAACATCTTCTATTACTCTTCTACAAGGTTTCTAACTCCGACAACGGTCTTCAATCTTGGTCCTTTATGTGGGAAACTCTGTCCTCACAGGATACGTGGTAGTGTTGTCTATTACGATCTTTGAACGCCAATTAAATTTTCTCTTCCAGAACAAAGGGTCATTCGACTTAATACGAAAATGATCTACATGTTCCTCTTTCGTCTATGAACACAAACACACTGTCATACTATGACAATTTACCCAAATACTCGAGAAAACATAATTTCATCTGATGCGTAAAAATAGTTGATATATATTAGCCATTACCATTGGCGTCATTAAAGCTCATAATGATCATAACGAGTACAAAAGCAGCTTCAGGAATCATCTTAGGGAAACTTCACTCCACTTCACGTCACCTACCTCCTTTTTCACGAATAACACTGAAATACTTCACGGAGGTAACTCTTGATTAGTTAACCCCCTTCTTAGAAGTTCTTGCGGATGCTTCTTCAGTCCTTCAAAGCCAAAAGACGTCATCTAATATGGAGTTTCAAAGGTAGGCCAAATCAATCATTGATACACAGAAAATGGATAACGATTACGGATAGTGATACGGTTAAGTTCACGATAGTCGATACACCGTTGCATACTTCTCTCTTTCTTCTTGGAGCATCCCCAGAGAAACACTAGGGTGAACAAAACCATATTCCATCTGCTCCTTCAATTTCTATGGCACAATGGTTTCGTCAACTGAGATTAGTTCAATGTCAACTCTACTCCCCAAGCTGGAGGGAAAATACCAAGAGGTTCATCAGAAAACACCGGAAAAATTTAGTACAGCAAAATACTTCCAATGCCAGAGCTTTCCAAGGGTGGATACTAATAGGTGTCAGGAGAAATTTGACAATCAAATGAGATCGCACTACTAGAAAAAGGGCTATCCTTGACGGGCATTTGGCGTTAAGAAGAGGTCGGATGACGCGCAAATGCCCGTCAAGGATGGACCAGTCATAAAGCTTCATGACTCGCATATGTGCGTCATCCCTCTATGACGCGCACTTATGACCCACGTTTTATGACTCTCCTTTTTGTGTGTCATAACCTAATTTTTTTTTTTTAAATTAATTATTTTTTAGTTCCTAATTTTCTATTAAATGACAATTAAAAACCTGATAATACAAAATTAAAAACACAAATATCAAAATAACGCATTTCATATATATATATATATATATATATATATATATATCAAAACAATGAGGTTAATTCAAGTATGACAACATAAGAAGTGGTTAAACACTTGAACCACAACTAAAACAAAAAAAGGCTGGCCTGAACTCAAAATTCTGTGTACTTCATACTTTTGAAACTCTGTACACAAATCAGAAAGACTAAACTCTATGAGCTTGGACCGAGCATAGTAATCAGCAGAATCAGCAAGCATGAAAGCTTCAAAGTCATTTTCATAGTAATCCATTTGTCCCATCCCAATTTCGATGTATATATCAAGAACATTATTTAATAATGCTCTGTCAATTTGCTCGCCTTCACGTTCTTGATTAATCTATATCAAGAGCACTGCACTGTTAATTGCAACTTCACGCAATAGACAAAAAATCGTGCAAGCAAGTTAATAAAACTTACAAGGGCAATCACTGCATCTTTGGCTCTACCCTTAGTTTCCGCATAAACCTGTATGAAAAGTAAAGGGTTTCATGAGTAACGAAAAAATAACACCTGTAATGAATTGTTTGCTCAAACTAACACCTGTAATTAATGACTATAAAAGCATTCACATCATGTGCGGACGACTTAGCAATTTGCAGGGCAAGGCAGCCTCAGACCAAATTAGCAATTTGCAGACTCAATTTAAACAAGTAAATGAGTTAGGAAGTGTTTAATTTCTGTTTTACAATGAAGATGAGCAACAAATGGTTACAGAAAAAAAGTCTTCAAGGATTTCCAAAAGCTCTTGATAGCTTAAATGTGATATGGTAAAGTAGCTCTTAGATATGAGGTACTAATTAACTGATGCAAACTAGTGCAGACTGCTAAAGTATGACTCTTAACAGCAGACTTATAGG
The DNA here is from genome assembly GCA_021014915.2 of Artemisia tridentata subsp. tridentata. Classification (NCBI taxonomy): domain Eukaryota; kingdom Viridiplantae; phylum Streptophyta; class Magnoliopsida; order Asterales; family Asteraceae; genus Artemisia; species Artemisia tridentata. The sequence goes on along the minus strand of CP139502.1, from coordinate 185,894,055 downwards.
AAATGTATCAGCTGAAACAGATGATAAGGAACCTGATGAAATGCCAAAATGAGGTCCAAAATAAGCCAGCTGATTAGAGCTTATTTGGACAGTCCTCACCCTTGTGCCTGCACTGCCCCTATTCAAAACCTGCAAAAATCTCAAAACAACCAAACTGAAAGTGGAACTAGCTTATACAGGGTATAATAAGCTCAATTCAAGCTGGAATAGATGTCAATGAACAGTAGAGATGGGTTTTCATATAACTAAGACCTCTAGTGTCAACGTCTAAAGTTTTTACTACCCTATTGATATATGAAGCCATATTAATAGTACACAGCTGAAATCCAACAGGTTTTAACATATCTATTATTAAATACAAGTGAGTTCGCTACAAGCTCATACAGATACAAACATGAAACTTCAAGGCTGATGACATATGTCTCTGAATACTAAATTAACCACAAGACATACAAAAATGATATTAATAAAAATACTCAAATACACTTCTAGCATTAGCATAAAAATAATCCCAAGTTCAAACCGACACACTATTAAAACAAAACGCAGTCCAAATTCCAACCTGTGAACAAATAAGCCACGAACTGAAACCAAATCGGGTCTAACCCGACCCGTTTTCAAATCAATAACACAAACACCCTATAAAATTTAGTACCACACGAAGTCAAGTTAAATCTTGGTTTAAAAGTGTTTTTAATTAGATTTTTAATCCACGAAAACTTATAAATTGATTTACATTCTATTTTTTTTTTTAATAATAAAGAAAAAAAATTAAAAAAAAAAAAATAACAGAACGAGATTAGGGTTCCATCTTACCAAAGAAATGAAGAGGAGGAGAGAATAAGGCGGCGGCTGTGGTGGATTAGTCGAAACATAACCCAAAAACCACGAACCGAAACAATATTCACGATCTAAACCGTCTTGTATCTTCTTAACCTAGCAAGGACAAGTGGCAGTGAAGCAAGGTGGCGGCGGCGGTGCCCTGGTGGTCGCGACAGTGAAGTGGTGGTGGCTGTGAAGGGAGAGAGAGGAGGCTTAATTTTAGGGTTGGGCTTATGTGAGGTAGATAATTGATGAATGGAAGGGGAATTTGATTTTTGGGGAAATTTTGGGCGGGATAAATGAAAATGTTTAGAGGGAGGTTTAATTTTTGTTAAGGGAGACCCTATGTTATGACGCTTTTAAAAATGAGTCATCCCTAATAGAAAATTTACTCGAAATGACTATTATTTTATGACTTTGCTCTTTGCGCGTCATCTTGTAGCGTGGGTCATAAAAAGCCTGTCAAGGATAGCCCTTTTTCTAGTAGTGTGACAATCAAATGAGATCGGAGTAAGTGTTTCCATGGTAGCATTAATCATAACAGATTTAAGTGGTAGAGAGTCATCAAAACCAAAGTAGAATGAAGTAGATTGTTGAAGGTCACATATCGGATACGGTAGTTCATGGTAGCTTATGAAGAGCCAGTCAATCCATAACCAAAAGACCTCAAAATCAATTATATCAAAAGCAAACGGATTCGTAGAACGAATACGGTCGTCAAAACATACGGATAGTTCATATATCAGATTCAAATACCTGGTTCATCATAGTGTTGAGATAGATAAGCGAACAGTTCAAGGTGTTGGAATTCTGTTTAGCTTCTTAGCATAAGTGGCAGGTAGGGTATGTATCATCGGTAATACGAACATCGTATAACTGTCAAAAGTTAGATGGATGGAATATCAGTTATCAGCATCATCATGCTCGGTTAACAAATCCGTACTGAGATAGTATTTACATCATATCCTTCCAAAGGAACTGGTTGGCAGACAAGGTTCAACATTCAAAGGGAGGGAACAAAACTTCCTATATTCGTGGTTAATAATTACCAGGGTTCTCATAGGAGTAGTAGTGGATTATGCAGAGTTGAATAGTATCAGATGATACATTTCATATCCGGCATGAGTAATGAATTCATAGAATGTGTCAAACACATTATGTTTGAATGACCTTCGGGATGGTCGGAAAGGTATCAAACTGTTTATCAAACAGTTTGGAATTGGAGATCAAAATCAGAAGGTGAAACTTAAATGGTGTAAGGTATCCATGTAGTTTCCGAGGTATTCCAAACTTACTTGGTTACTAAGCTTAGGTTGCAAAATTTTCTAGCTTCTGAAACAAGTGTTCTTAGAAGGCATAGATAAAGGCAGAGGCATGAATCAGAGTGATGCGGAAGCAATGCTACTTACATAAATGTCCTAGTCTATCCATTCCTCACCGGTTATAACTTATGTTCCTATGGGGAGATCCAAAAGCAAATTCTCAAAGGTTGTCTTATGAGCGCCTACAGTGGAAATTTAAGGATCCAAACTTCACAGGTCAAGGTTTAATATACTACAAGTCGCAGCCGGGTCTCTGATACCATAATTGTAACACCCCAACCCGATAAGGGTAGAAGCATTACGTTATGGTGACATATCAAACCAAACACAAGCATATGAATTAAATAATACAAATGAATCTCAAAGGTTACAAAGGGAAACTCTGAAATACAAGGTTACAAAAGAGAACAACAATAAATACTAAGTCTAAAAATGTAATCACTTCTAGTCATCTCTAAACCCGAATAGCTATCAAAGTATAGTCTTCTAAGTCCAAAGTACTCCCCACTCATAACCCAGCTTCCAACTAAAACCTGCCGCAGGAAAAGAAATGCGGCTGAGCTTAAAAAGCCCAGTGAACAGATATATACAACAAAGCAAAAGATAAGGAACGAAGAATATCATATAGTGCATTGGGGAAACAGAAGGCACAGACAATTGGTTATCAAGTGTAAGGAAAGGTCAGTAATCAATCCCCGAGCCCAAACAAATCAAATCATAATCATAACGTATCATCAGTAACCATAGAGGAGCGACCTCTCAATTATGTGAAGGACGTGTATTGCACACAGCATCAATCACCAAATCAAATTATATCATATCAAATCATATACAAAGCAAATCTAGGATGCATCCATACGCCCCTGCCAAGATATTAGTGGCCAAACATATATAATAATCTTGAGCTCATAATACATGACGAAAAGGGACGGGTCAAAACATCACTCCACCGCCCTAGAGTTATGCCATTGGTGCATCAATGACACGGCCATGTTACCTTCATGGCTAGAAAACATAATGGCTCGGGTATCAAACCGAAGCGTTCAAATGTCATGTCATATCAAAGTTCATATCATATGGTTCATATCAAGGGTTCAATTTAAAGGTTTATATTAAATGTTTATATCATAGTGTCATAAAAGTAATCCTTTAATAATGGCTTTCACAAAAGTGATCTTTAATAACAGTTTTCATAAAGAAAGTCTTTAAAAGTAGTTTTCATAAAAGTCAGTAAAATTCCATATAAAAGTGGTATCGCATCGTGCTCATAAACATCATTTTTAAAAATAATTTTCCTCAAAACATTTTCATGGTGTACTTAAGAAAGGTTTTCACATCCAGTTATAATATCAAATGAACTTTCAAAGTATCAAGGGATTCGAATACTGATGCCAAGAGGGGTAACGAACGATTTATATCAAGTATCATATCATATGAATCATAATGAACGAATATCAAATGGATCAGAACACCAAGCATCAAGGAAACATAGCAAAGGCTCAAAGGATCATATCAAGATAAAGAATTATAATCAAGGATCAAGAGTCATGAGAGAAAGACACCCTTACTGAAAGAGGGTAGAATATCTGTACCTTAGACCGCAAGTGCAAACACAACAGAAACACAAAGATTGGAGCAATTCCTTCTTCAACGAATCTACACGAATTCATGATCGTCTTATTAATAACTTATTTTAAATCACATTACTCATTTTAGTCGGCTTTCCATTTTTAGTAACTTCCCTTTTAAATCATCTTTCCAAAAATAGTAACTTTCCAAGAATAGTAAGTTTCCTCTTTAAGTAGTTTAACCATTTCAAGTAACTTTCCCTATTTAACAGGTTTTCCGAATTAGTAAGTTTCCATATTTAGTATCAATTTAAGTTATGAAATGCATTTAAGTATCTTAATTACCTCTTTAAATGTTATATTAATGATTAAACATAGTTAGGTTAAAGGATTTTTAATGACAATTAGGTTTTAAGCACACTTTACACTCCTTTAATCAATTTCATCTTTTAATACATAAATAGGTTGCACTTTCTCTAATTTTTCAAGCATACTTATGCATTTTCTGGAGCTTCCACAAAATTACCCCAGGTTCACATATGTCTTAAGTACTTAATGTAGTTTTTATTGAATTTATTTCAAAGTGCACCTATATTAGAAAAATTCATTTAGTTAACTAGTCCAGATTTAGTAATAGATTTGTGACTCAAAAAGTAAGAAATTATGGGACCATGTTGTGCTATTCTAAGAATTCCACCAAAAATTACAGAGGCCAAACACATCCTATATTTAAGTCCTGCCAAATTGTAGTTCCTGATTCCATACTAATTTCAAAACAAAAATCATATACCAAGGTTGAAATTCGGATTTCTAAATGACAGTTTTGACACTTGAATTTGTAAAATCAGAAAGGACCTTCTCCCGACCTCCAAAAATTATGAGGCTTACATATTCAGAAATCTCTTTTCCAGAACTTGATTTTAGACTCAAGAATCACTCAAAAATACGTTCGTATCATTATAATAGACCCCTTTGAAACCGACTCAAATTCCTGACAGCAACTGATAGGACAGAAACAATATAACTATTAAACCCGATTCAAAACATATTCAATTTAGTCGATTCTTTTCCCTTTACAAACAGGTTTTAAGGTTTTGTTTCATTAGGTTTCATCTTCATATAACACACGTCAACCAACACATTATATAGAATGATTATAAGGTTATAGGATCGTTATTTTATGTGACGAATAAACATGATTTCATGCAGTCCATTCAAGAGATACGAAGCAAAATAAAAAAGAAACAACAAGGATAGAATTGAGTAGGGTTCGTAAGACAATACCCTAGTCGCGTATCATGATGAAGAAGAAGGAAAACCATCCACGTATGAACACCAACCGGACTTCTTGCTTTTGTTTCTTTGATCGAACAGGAAGAACAGGGAGAAATGTGGCAGTCGAGTTTTGGTTATAGGTTTTTAGGGTTTTTGGTGAGTGATAATTATTTTATTTTGGATGAGCCGTGATTTGTGATTAAATAAAAAGGAAATGGGGCGCTTAAATGGGTATTGGGCCAAGCTTAAATTAACTTTCAATCCAAAATTATGTATCAAAGTTTGAAGGGAAAATTCGGCCCATACAAGGATCATTTAGGCGTGTATATTGACATAATTTGTAGGCTTTTGTATTTTATAGTTAGGTACTTAGTTATTTAGATTATAGTGTAAGGTTTCGTATATTTATATTGTTCTTATTTCGTTATTAGAGTTCTTATAGATTCAAAGTTAAAGGGGCAAAATAGGCATTTCAAATGTTTGAAAAGTTAGGTTTTTACAACAACCCCCTCAAGGCGGATCCATTCCCTCGGGAACTGACTCCAAACGCCAGGCTGAGCAAACCCACTCAGTTATTATGGCGGGGTCAGGACCTGGCCAACCTAGTTGCAGATTCAGGCAATGGCTGATTTTTAGGCTGTTCTCTTGTCTGATGAAGAGCTCAACATTGACAGTGAGGAAGAAGTGTTTGAGGCAGGTGATGATATGGACACTGATGCTCAACCCACTGAACAATCGCATCAGTCTTCTCCACCATAAGGTGAAGATTCAGCATCTCAGGCTAATCATTCATCGGACTCTGAATCATCCTGCCCAGCCAATGTCAGGAAGTATGACAACATTCTTCCTCTTACTGAAAGACAATTTGTCAAGTTCTTGCAGAAAGCCAACAATTCTCTCTTTCAAGGGCTCACTGAAGAAATTTTTGACAAACATTGTGAAGCTGCAGTTCATTATGTCAACCTGAAGGAATCTATTGAAGCTTATCATGATGAAGTTAATGAGCAACAATCAGGGATTTCCTACTCTTTGACAACTCTTGATGAGAATCTTAAAATGTTCAACGCTACCCTTTCCAACATTACTAAGAGCGTTGAAACTATTCAAGAGTCAGTGAAAGATGACCCTGTGCTCAAAAAGAAAATTCTTCAGGCTTCTGAGACTTATCAGCGACAGTCAGCTCAGTTCACTGAGCTTGTCAACGTGCTGAAATCCTCTAACCTTCAGGGTCTCAGGTCTTCAGTGGACTCCATCAAGTCTTCCCTGGTTATTATGGAGGCAAATTTGGCATCTTGGGCCAAGTCTTCGAATTCCTTGGCCTGGAATCTTGGGCCTCAGATGACTGCTATAGAGGCTTCTCAGGCATCTCTTGAGGCAAAGGAGACCACTCTTCTGCAAGACACCTCAGACATCAAATCCATGATGACTGAGATATATTAGGCTTTCAAAGGTCAGGCTGTTCCCTCAACTTTAGTGAGCACTCCAACTCTTGCTCTCACAATGGCTCAAGCAACAGTTGAGGGGGAGAAAGTAACTGAAGCATCTTCCAGCCAACAACCTCCTTCTCACACTGAGGGGGAGATTCCTGAAACAACCCCATCATCAACTCACCAAGATAAAGGCAAAGGCATTCTCACTACTACTGAGCCTGAACCTACAATATTGGTGCCTGCTTCCCAGGTCATAAGGCCTGACCCTGATGAACCAGTCAAGGTCCTTTATGAAATTAATGGAGTGATGCGTCATCTCACTGAGACTGAAAGCAGCTGAAGAAGAAAGGCTGAACAAGTCTGCCCTCATCCAGGTCGTCAGTGATGAGGCTGAAAAGCTTGGAATAGAACCAAAAGCCCTTGCTGGAAGAAAAGGTGGTGAGAGCTTTGTGAAAGCTCAGGATGCTAAGATGATAGCTCTCAGGCAGAAAAGGGATGAAAGGTTGAAAAAGGCTGAGGAGATAAGGAAAAAGAGAATTGAGAGGTACCAGTGGGTTATGACAAGCAGATTGAGACCTGAACCAATCACTAATGTCAAGATTTACCAAAATACCAAGCCTGCTGTCATCAGTGTCTTCAGAGGTCCAAACAAGAGAGACTTTGAGGTTCATGATCCCTTTAGATTCACTGACTTTGGGATCACTGAATTGGATGAATTGGGTCCAATCATATTTAAAAATTCGAACGTTGTCGTCAAGGAACTGATGAATTCCCTGAAGCTAAGATATGAAAAACTGATAGAAACACCTGATGAACTTGGTATTCCCCCACTTCTCTCAGCTCCAGCCAGTCAGCCTGCTCTCTCTCAGTTCTCCAGAAGAAAGAGGAAGCAAATTAAGTCTGAGCTTGAGATCAAAGTTCTTGGCCTTGAATGCAACAGAGCCCTCCCTGAAAGAGTTACACTTGTGAACAACTTGGTCATTAAACAACCTGGGGGAGGTCTCTTCTTCACTGATGCGTTTGGTGATCAAGCCTTCCAAAGATGGAATGACATTGACAAGGCAGGAATTAAAACTATGCTTGGTTACCTCATGATGGCCTCCCCTATACAGAGTCCTTAAAATGTGAGGTTCTGTCATGACATGAGAATCAAGATCCAAGAATATCCTGACCAACATGAGCTGGAATCCAAAAGACCAAAGCTTGAAGCCCTTGGTTACAAACTTGACTGAAGAATCTGCAACACCACCACTATCATGTACATTGTTTAGTTGTTAGGACTCCTGTAATGAAATTAATAAAATGATGGCCCTTTGTTTTTTTATTTTAGTGACCTTAATAACTTTCTAGTACATTCAGTATGAGAAGAAGTCATTAGCTCACTCATAACTGATCAAAACACTTAAGCATAATTTATATCCAAATAGGGGGAGATTGTTGGGTCCTCCAGTACCCATTGATCCTTAAAATAGGATTTGAATACAAATCACGCTAAGTGTTAATCAACCAAAAAAACAATTAAGTCACTGAGTGAACAGTCACTCAGTGAGTTACCATCAAGATGCTCAGGACGAGTCTGATAAGAAAGACTCACTACTCAGGGAGGCGGATCTTCCTGAAGTGTAACTTGAGACGAAGAATAAGGTAATGGGTTTAGTGAGGGTTAGACAAGAGCTCACTGAACCCCAGTCTCCTGAACAACAATAAGTGATTGAAGACTGAAGACTGAAGGCGAAGACTGAAGAACCAGAAGCCTGAAAGAAAGGCGGGATTGAGCGAGAAGGTTTGAAGAGATAATGACAAGTCTTATCAGGGCAGAAACAAACCATCCCTAAAGCGGCTAAAAGTCAAGAAGTGTCAAAACTGACACTCGAAGACTTTTTGGCGAAATCCTATTGGTTCTTGGAAATGTCAAATACTGTTGTAGTTGTCAGACACGCCTTCTTATTCTTTATGTATTTTAAATCTTCAGGACTCTTACATGTTTGCCTATAAATAGAAAACAGATGGAGAAAAGTGGGTTAGGTATTTTGTGCAATAAAAGCTTAGACTTTCACAATACCCCTATTCTCCTACAAAGAGTAACCAGTACCTGAGATAGCTCAGTGGGTCGATATTGTTACCACTTAAGCATTGCTTGAGTTTAGATAGGAGACACCATACCTTGTCTATTCAATCCCAAGTGTTTGTTCCGCAAAACACTTGGGTAATAGATTCTTTGATTAATTTCTAATAAGAATTTAAACGTTGAAAAACATTGTGTTTTTATATTTATGTTTTTGCTTATAAGTTGTAATTAATCAAATACATCGTATCAGTCATAAACACAAATAGATTAACTTTTTAGTTAACTCTAAGCGTGTTAAGGGAACAACAGAAAGTCTTCACACTATGTTGTTGATGATCTCGAAGTCCGAATCTACAAGTGCTGGATGATTTATTGCAAACTGTTTACCTGCAGCGAATCATGGAGACCGGGAGTTCCAGTACCACCATTCCATCATGCTCATATCCCGATGAAAAGTTCTCACAAAGACTTAGAGATAACAAAAGTTCAAAGAAGTTAAAGAAAAGTCAAAGTTCAAGCCTTACAAACTTTCACAAGTCAAAGATGGAAGCTTATGAAGTGAGAACCGTTTGAAGAACAAAAGTCAAAAGCCATATGAGCATGATGGAAAAGACATAAATTAACTGTCATTAGAGAACGTTGGTGAAAAGGCAGATCGTGACGTTACCATATCATATCACAACAAGAACCAAGAACAAAGATTTCAAAGACGTCAAAGCCAAAGAAGCAAGGACGACGTCAAGCAACCTTGATGACCAATACTTAGGGGGAGATTGTTGGGAACACGTTATTATTAATCAAGTATTGATCATTTATGTAATAGGTTGCTTAGGCCTTTAGGTTAGGTTTATGCTTCGGCCTATGTAGAAGGCCCATAGGCCGTGGCATTTTATTTATTTTATTTAAGTTATTAGTTAGGGCTAAAGCCCATGCTTTGTAAGAAACTATAAATACCCCCTCCCATTCAAGGGAGAGGGTTGGTTAGTTGAATAGAAGATTAACATTTCATTATTCATAAGATAACCTCCCATCTCGTTCTCTCTCTAACTTTCTCTCTCTAGACCTAAGGTACATTAGTAGCTTGTGTGATAAATCTGAGTAACATCAAGTACTCATATTATTCTACTGCATCATAATTAATTGCATCAAAAATACTATTCAACTGCATCGCAGTTAACTTCATCTCAAATATTATTATAATACTATCAGAAGAAACACCAAGATATTATTGTATTGTAGTTCATTAAAAAATTCTATACGTCTGACCGGATCTAAACACACACGTTGTGTTGGGGATACTTTGAGTATATACTTGATAGCACGTGGAATTTACTACCAAGTACTTAGAAGAATATGTGTTTGGTGATTGTGTGATCGTACAAATGTAACAATAAGAACAACAAGACAATTGTATTAACCAAACACTTTTCTTTCAATATATTGAACGATTGAACGTGAAGCTCTTAACAATACTTGTATGTATAGGAGATATGGATATCAATAATTTAAAACCCTAACTGAGGATCTCTTTTTATAGCACAAAGAGTCCTTTACAAGTAAACTATATTCATATCATTCTATACAAATAACATATACATCATATCCATTCCATATTTATCTTCACACGGTTTCACCTTGATCTTGTAAGCAGTACGAACTTTTCTTCATCAGCAGTACTAACTGTTCTTGTATTCTTCAGCGACTGTTCAACCGTACTAACATATAAAGAACCGTACTAACTGCTTAATTTAATTCCCAACAACGTCTATAGAGATAAAATGTATTGTAAGCAATCCATGAATATCTATACTGTTATTATAGAAAAATTCCTGAAATGATAATGAATTTTTCTTGGATTTTCTCAGACCAGTCCTTGTCGGCTGCACTGTTTTCTTAATTTTCTTGGATGGTTGGAGCGGTTCTCTTGTACATGTTCTCGAATTATGTCCATCCTTTCTTCCACATATACTACATGTCCTCCTCTTATCACTTTCTTCTTTTTCTTTTTCATATGATGACTTCCACCTTGAATGAACACCAGTCCCTTTATTTGCACTCTAATCTGTATTATTTATATACAATTTATTTGTCAGCTCCATGACACCAAGCATTAAACTCATAACATCTTTCGAATTGATCTTTGGTATTACTGGAACATCAATTTTAGATTTAGCCAATAACTCATTCGTTTGCCCTTTGTATATCTTTAACTTGTCCATGTTGTGAACCAAACGATCAACTGTTGATTGAAAGATCTCATACAAATCAAAAACTTCACTCTGCAAGCTTAAACCTGATTCAACATTAATTCTAGTAACTGCAGAATTGAAAGGCTTAGCATTCTTTAACCACCGTTTGTTCAAGTATTTCTAAGGGAATTCTTTAATATTGTTCATTCTTAACACATAAAAGATGTGTTAACCAAGAAGAACATATGCCTCATAGTGCTTACAGCTACATTTAACTTCCATTTCAGATTTACGAAAATCAACCTGAAAAACATTTAAAAGAAAAGCATTCAACATACTTAAAAAACATTCAATGATGCAGTACAATTCACTACTGTGCTGCACTAGAAAATGACTATACATTGTGTGTTTTTACTATGCTGTACTAAATCTAACACAATTAACACCATGATGCACTAAATATTATTGCAATGATGCACTAACATAATCCTAAAAACAGAGATGAATCATATAAAGAAACTAAATAAAAACTTATGGTTTCAATACATACTTGATAAATAACAAAGTTGTTTTCACCCCTGATTCGGTAATCAACTTGCATATCAAGAATAGAGTATTTCTCAACGTCATCAATTTGCAAAATATTTACCGACATACAATGGGAATATGAATAATAAATCTCATCTTGAACATTGTAGAATACAGTTTGAGTATAAAATACACTTGCTTCTTTCTCCAACTGAAGATCCGTTTTGAGTACTCGTTTCCCATATCTTAAGTCATGATCATTTTTACGCTCAATATACCTTTGATACTCAATAGCCATATCATAATGACTTAAAAATTCACCAAGAGTCAGATGAGTACTAGTCCATTTACCAAAAAAGGGGTTTTCACTTTCTGACCTAGAAGTAGTACGCATGAGGCCTGCCATAGGCTCATTACGTAGGTATGCAGGTATCCATCTTACCCTCATTTTAAACATGTCTGATAACCACTTATTATCATCAAGTTTAAAGTCATTGATCATACATTGCCACTCTCTTTCAAATTCTACGGGTAAAATCTGATCAGTCCAAACAATATCACATATCCGTCTTTTGAAATCTGTCTTATTACTACAGATTGCAGTCCCTACCTGCAAAAACAGAGCATTTATGATAAAGAGATTAGAATGTGATCATAGCTCATTAATTAATATAATCTACTGCATCAAAATTATATGATCTACTGCATCATTATTTATAAAAAATTGTTTGAAGAATAGATATACCTTTGTCGTCAATTTTTGCATGATATGCCACATACACAAACGGTGTCTTGTATTAGGAAAGCATTCTGGAATAGCAATTTTCATAGAAGGATCTTGATCGGTAATAACGACATTTGGATCTTTACCAAAAGCGTTTTTGAATTCATCAAGCAACCACTTATAAGCACCAACAGTCTCATCAGAGAGTAAACCCGAGGAAAAAGTAATACAATGGTTGTGGTGATTAATATCGGTAAAAGGAACAAATACCATCTTGTAAATTGTGATGAACTGGTGCAATACTAATTTATATAAATTGTGATGAACTGGTGCAATACTAAATCATATAAATTGTGATGAACTGGTGCAATACTAAAAATACAAACTGGTACTTTTGTATATCAATGTAAAATCTACTGCATCTCAATGTAAAATCTACTGCATCTCAATTTAAAATCTACTGCATCTCAATGTAAAATCTAGTGCAACTCAATCTAAATGTATAAGTAATTAATTTATGAAATATGATTTACATGACTAGAGAAGCAACATGCACATAATTTTATATTTCTTATCTTCAAATACTTTCACACATTTCAATTATACATCCACCTCACACATTTTGTTATATCTTTCTTATCTATAAATCTATCCACATCACATATTCTTATCTTTAAATATGCATACCATCATTATAGATTCTAATTCAACACACACATTCTTTTATTTTTCCTATCTTCAAATAATATCTCTTTTTCATATTTCTATGTTGAAATGCTTCCCCTGGAATTGAAGGTGGATACTTTTGATTAGCTTACGAATCTATTGAAATAGTTCAAACATACAAACATTACATTATTATTCTACTAATCTAGACTTATGCATTTTCCAAAAACCACTGTATCATTTTATACACAAACAACTGAATCTATTAAATTTTTTTGATAAGAGTAAGATAACATACTTGTTTGATCGAAAATTAGAATCAAATGAGATAATATTACCAAAAGTGGCATAGTCTTTTATAGCTTGTTCATCAGCCCAAAAAACCCAACCAACTTATCATCATTGCCTACAAACTAAAAAAAATGTTAAGAAACTGATAATAAATATCGTGAAATTCAAGTGCATCAAACCACAAAAATTTGCTGCATCACCTGTTTTATAATTCACATAAAGCCTGGTGAATGCATCTTTCTAATTAAAAGTTTTTCAATAGCCATCTGTGTATCTCTATCGCCAATAAACAAGTTTATTTTCTTCTTTTGATTCTTACAATCAACTACAGTAGCACCAACTCTATCAAAACTGTTAGCATTAAATATAAAGTGATGGCCATTTCGTATTTAACAACTTTGTATTTGTGTCGTGTATGTTGTATAAGAATGGAAAAAGGGCTCATGGTTTGGTCAAGCTAAGTGATTAAGTGTTTAGATATATTAGTCCAATGTTCAATGTAACTAGTCCAATACAAAGCCCAAACCGAGCCCATGTGAAAGCCTTTAGGGCGTCACATCTTGTCCTATATATACCCACTTCCCACCTCATTAGTAAGTGTGCTTTAGAGACTGCTAGGTGGGAGTGTGTGTGTGTGTGCATTGTATTCTTTCTCTCTTCTTAAGCAAATATATTCGGTTTACATATACACATATACGATCCATCTATCTTGTCTAAGTGTGCCATATTCGATCAATATAAGTGTGTGACAAAGGTTGCTCTATGTTCTTACAAGTGGTATCATATAGCCAAACATCGAAGTAGGATATAGTTGTGTTTGTTTTTTGATCAAGGTAAACAAAAAGTTGCGTTTTAGGCTAATAAAAACAGGAACTTTGTTGCATAAACTTTGGTTTTTACGCAAGTTTTAGGTTAAAGGTTATTAATTTCATAGTTTTTACGTGTTGTTTAGTGACTTTTGGTTAGTTTTCAATCGATCTTTTCTTCAAAAAATAGTTCTTGCTCTTTAAAAGTTCTAGTCTTGTGTCGAAATATTGTTATAAGTTAAAAAAGACGATAAAGATTAGTACTTTACACTTATTTAAGGGTTTTTGAAGTTGTTTGATCTTGGAAAAAGGCTTAGAAGATTGTTTGTTACTCGTTATTGGATCTTCATCGAATAGCTCACTTGTCGAAATTCTTGTATAAGAATTTAGAAAAAAGAGGGTTTATCTAAATTGTGGCTGAATTTAGACAAAAGAGGGTTTATCCAAATTGTGGTCGAATTTAGACAAAAGAGGGTTTATCTAAATTGGTGACGAATTTAGAAAAAAAGGGGTTTATCTAAATTGTGGCAGTGTCGAATTTAGACAACTTAGGACTTATTGAAATTCCTTGTATAAGGGATTGTCGAAATTGTGGGTTTATCGGAATTCATTTCTATCGGAATTCTAGGGTTTTGTCGAAATTTTCACTATTCTGTCGAAATTCTGTAGCTATCGGAATTACAAGTTCTGTCGCAAATCCACGAATCTGTCGCAATTACTAGTTTTATCGGAATTCCAGATTTTGTCACAATTGAAAGTTCTGTCGCAATTACTTGTCGCAATTCAGACTGTTGCAATTCACCAGATCTGTCGAAATTGGTTGTCGGAATTAACAGACTTGTCGCAATTCATCCAGTTTTGTCGCAATTAAGATTGTCGCAATTCAAGGCTTTATCTAAATTCAACTTGTACTTGATTTCTACAATATCAAACGTGAACTCGGTATTCCCGTGCTTGTACAAGTGTGTGGAATACTTCGACAAGGGAAACATCATCTAATTTGTAAAAATTAGATAGATTTTTTTTATCTAAATTACAAATTTGTCTAAATTGCAAATTTCTATCTAAATTGAAATTTTGTCAAAATTGTATAATTTTGTCAAAATTGTATAATTTTGTCTAAATTGAGATTTCTTTCTAAATTGAGATTTTGTCGAAATTGTAATTTTGGTAACTTTGTCGAAATTGTGATCATTTGATTTTGTCTAAATTGTAGTCTTGTCGAAATTGTGATTTTGTCTAAATTGCTACTTTTATCTAAATTGTTACTTCTATCTAAATTGCAACTTTTGTCTAAATTGTCCGAGTTTATCTAAATTGCAAGTAACTTCAAACAATCATAAGTTTAAGACCGGAACTTCACTACAACAATTGAAATTAACCTACCAATCACAACTCCTATTTCGTTGCAATGATCCAAGTTCAACTTTATTATACAAATCATCATCAATGGCTACCCAACAAGACATTCATGCAGCCGGTGCAGAAATCCATCCTCCTATGCTTGAGAAAGGTGGATATCTTCCATGGACAAGCCATATGCTTCGCTACATCAAAACTAAACCTGATAGACAAGGTAAACTCCTAATCAATTCCATTCAACATGGACCATTCAAGCCTCGTCAATTTCAAGACCCTGGAGATCCAAATGCAACACCTCCTGTCCTACCATTCCCTCGTGAACAAAGAGAAGATGAATACAAAGTAGAGGATTGGAAGCAAATTGCAGCTGATGACTTGGCAATGCACTTAATTCAACTTGGTTTACCACGAGAGATCTTTGCTGCTGTTGACAGTTGTGAAACTGCTTATGATATGTGGGATAGAGTTAGAAGGCTTTGTCATGGCATAGAAATTGGGCAACAAGATGTTGAAAACAAATTTCTAACTGAATGGGAGAAGTTCACATCCACTCCAGCGGAACCCATTGAATCTTACTACACCAGGTTTTGCACTCTAATGAACGAGCTAATCAGAAAGAAGTTGACACCAAGACAAATTGTTCAAAACATCAAGTTCATCAAAAATCTACCAGAAGAATGGGGACGATTCGTCACTATTGTCAATCAAACCAAGGACCTTCACCAGGTGAACTATGATCAGCTCTCTGATTTCCTTAAGCAAAACCAAGCAGAGGAAAATAAAGTCAGGAAAGAGAAACTAGCAAAGCAACATGATCCTCTTGCACTACTTGCTCAAACACCAACACCTGTAACAGTGACTACACAACCATCATCATCATCTTCCACTCAGAACTACATGCAACAACAATATGTTCCACAAACTGCTGTCATACCACAACAACAATTCTACCCACAACAACAAGAAGTCAATCCACAACAACAGTATCCACAATTCCAAGAACCCGAGTTCACTGACACTGATGAAGCTATTGCTGCTATGACACAAGCATTTGCTTTAATGTCAAAGGCATTCCAAGGACGCTATTCCACACCAACTAACAACAACCAAAGGATTTCATCGAACACTCGCAACAGGCAGATTGCACAGCCGAGTTTCAATATTGGTCAGCAAGGACAAATGGTTGGAGTTATGGGGAATCAGTAGGGATATGCTCCAAGATTTCATATAGGTAATGCAGGGCAGTATATGTAGGAAATCAGATGGGTCAATATACAGGGAATCAGATGGGTCAAGTTGTTGGAAATCAGAGGGGTCAGAATGTTGGGAATCTGAATGTTGGTAATCAGATTGGGAATCTTGCTGCTTCAGTTGCTGGGAATTATGGAAATGTGAATTAGGGTAATCTAGTTAAGTGTTTCAACTATCAGGGAGTCGGTCACATGGCAAGGAACTATCCCACCAAGCCGAAAAAGAAAGATCCAGCTTATCTGCAAAAAGCATTGTTGTTGGCACAAAAGGAAACGGCTGGGTATCAGTTGAATGCAGAAGAGAATGATTTTATGGCCCTTATGGATGATATGGAAGACGTTGAAGATATTGATGCAAACTGCATTTTCATGGCAAATCTTCAAGAGGCTAAGTATGATACGGAATCTGAGACACCTCCTATTTATGACACTAATGCAGTCTCTGAGGTACCATAATTCAATACATTTCACAATAATGAAATATTTGATATGTCACCTCATGATGAACAACATCCTGCGACTCCACCACCCACTTATGATACATATATGGAAACGCCAAGTTGTAGCAACATTAATTTGGCAACTCCAGATATGCATCCTAATGGAGGCTTCGAGTCACAGCATACTGAGAATGATGAGGAAACACGTGCGTTATTTGAATCATTATTGAACAATTGTAGTATTGAAATTGAAAAAGTCAAAAAGGTCAATCGTGATGTTAAGGCCGCGAATGTGAAATTGAGCGCTGAGCTTGAGAGGTATAAGAAAAATGAAAAAGCTTTTGAATTTAATAAAACACGACAGTCAGAATTAGAAATTGGTTACCAAAACTCCATTTTAAGAGAAAAACAATTGCAAATCAAGTTTGACACTCTTGATGTTAACTTGAACATGAAAATAAAATTCGTAAATGCAGAAGTTACAGATTTAAAAATCCAACTTTCTAAACAAAAATCGACTTGTTCTGATCTTGAAAAAGAAAAGAAACAGTTGAAAGCAGATTTTTCAAAACGTGAAAATGAACTTTTTGATGAAATCATTGAGAAACAAGAAACAATTAAGAAGTTGGAAGATTTGCTTGTAAAAATGGGTCATTCTGCTCAAACAATTCATATGCTAATTAAAGATCCAGACCCGCTTTTGAACACAATAAAGAAAATGGCTATCGGTTGTGAAAACCCTTATACACTCAAGAAAGCACAAAAAGAACATAATGTGTTGTATAATGGTAATATGATATTTGTTGAACATGATCCTCCCGAGGTTCGGGATTCTGATGAAACGATTGAGCTTGCCGAAGAGAGTAGAAACAAAATGAGACAAATGAACCCAGAAATTAAACCAATTGATTATGACAAACTTAACAAACTTTCTGGAATAAATTTTGTTAAACAAAAACAAACACCAATGGTTTCCAAAAAACCAATTGTTTTAACAAAACCAAAAGTTGTTTCCAAAAATCTTTCAAACTTGGAACAAATGTCCTCTAGTAACCCTTTTAAAACAAGTGAAGCTAGAAGATATTTGGATGATCTTAAAGAGAGAGTGAAAACACCTCAAAGTATTATTGAATCCAAAACGAATCTTAGCATCAACAACTTGCATTCAAGTTTTCATATTGAAATGAAAAAGGTGTTCCAAACAGAAATTACTACTCTACTCAATAACATTAGTATGAGAGTAATTCATGTTGAAAATGCAATTTTGAAAGAAACAGCCAACTTTGTCAAGGACCACAAATCCCTGGTTAAGGAAGCTAATGAAAACATTGAACACATCAAAGTTTTAGAAAACCACAATGATTCTCTATTCAAAGTAGCTTTGTCAATTGATATTATGTCCATTATTTACCAAACATATTCTGTTGAAGACGATGAAAGACTCCGAGCTGAGACTTCTGCAATTGTTTTAAAATATGAAAATGCTCTTGCTAAAATTGAAAAAGAAAATATATCATATTTTAAACAACTTAATCGCAAAATCGTGGAATGTAAGTATGACAAATTGTCGTATGAGCGTGCCTACAGGAACATGAAAGAGCAAAATAATCTATTGAATTCTCAGCTAGAAAGTCAAAAAGGGAAGGGTGTGGAAATTAAGGTTGCAAAACCATCGACTTCGGACAAACCGGTTGTTAAACCAAAAATGTCTATTTCTCAATTTGTTTCAAAAGTTGATGTGATAATTGATTTGACAAAAACAGTCACTCCAACACCCTTGCCCAAGTCAAATGCAATAGAAAAAGGGAAAGCAGTTGTCGAAACATCAAATATGATCGCACCTGGCCTTTATAGGATTAGTCCCACTACTGCGTCTGCTTCTACATCTCAAACATATAGGGCTATAGACAAGAGCATTAAAGATAATCCAAAAGAGTCTAGGACTGCTAAAACAACTTCAAAGGACAACAAGATAAATCCTAATGTGTGTGCCTTACCTTCTAAAGGAGTAGAAAGCACCTCTAAAAGCAGCAGACTACAGCCTAGGAGCAATACAAGGAACAATAGAGTCTCGCCTGTCTCTAATAATAGATGCAAGAATAAAAACGAAGAAGTAGAAGAATACCCTAGGAATTTATCACTTTCTAATAAGAAATTAATGTCATCTGGATGTAATGTTAAGAGTAATGTTTCTAGTACATGTAATGACTCTGTTTTTTTAATGTGCAAGAAATCGTTAAATGTTTGTGATGATAATGTTTCTAAGAATGTAAATGTGAATGGCATGCTTGAACAGAAAGATGTTCCTCCAGGAACTAGTGCTAGATCTAGATATGTTAAAATACTAATTGCTGGATGTAGGTAAACCACTAGTTGCATATTTCCTAGGAACTATCTTAAGTTGTGCGTATGAAAGCCAATGGGTAGAGAACTTATACTCGTGAATGGCAAATTAAAAGCGGTTCCAAAAGAACCAGTAGAAACCTTCTATGAGTGCGATTCGTTTGTTACCTCTAACCCCATGGAACCAAATGATAAATGGTTTCCAAATGCAAAATCTTCTGTTCTTGGCAGGTTATTGAAATATGTCTTTGGATCATCGACTCGGGTTGCTTCAAGCACATGACCGGGAATCTAAAGCTGCTTATCAACTTTTTATGGAAGTTCATGGAAACTGTACCCTTTGGAAATGATCATGTAGTAGCTATTCAGGGTTATGGAGATCTTTAGTTTGGAAACTACTTAATTACTCGGATTTACTATGTCGAAGGGTTGGGACACAATCTGTTTTCAGTCGGACAGTTTTGTGATGCAGATTTAGAGGTTGCATTTAGGAGAAATACTTGCTTCATTAGAAATTTGGTTGGAGATGATCTCTTATTTGGGAATCGTGGCACCAACTTATATGCTATCGACATAAACCAAATGGCCTCTTCATTACCAATTTTGTCTCATGATAAGAGCATGCGACACGAAGTCTTGGTTGTAGCATCGAAGATTATTCCATCTCAACTTTGACACCATCAAAAAACTAGCCAAAGACAACATCGTCAACGGTCTCCCAAAGTTCAATTACACCAAAGATTACCTATGTCCATCCAGCGAAAAAGGAAAAAGCAAAAGGGCAACATATAAATCTAAAACCGTACCCAGTTCGGTTGATATGTTACATCTGTTGCATATGGACTTATGCGGCCCAATGAGAGCTGAAAGCATTAATGGGAAGAAGTATATTCTTGTTATAGTCAATGATTATTCAAGATATACATGGGTAAAGTTTCTGAGGTCAAAAGAAGAAGCACCAGGCATCATCATCACCTTTCTGAAGTGCATTCAAGTTTTACTTCAAGCTCTAGTAAGGATTGTAAGAACCGAAAATGGCACAAAATTCACAAATCAGGAGTTAAAAACCTACTTTGAAGATGCTGGCATCACTCACCAGAAATCAGTTGTCAGTACTCCACAGTAGAACGGGGTAGTTGAAAGAAGAAATAGAACTCTTGTGGAAGCTGCTCGCACGATGCTGATTTATTCTAGTGCACCACTATTTTTATGGGTTGATGCTGTTCCTACTGCATGTTTCACTCAAAACCGATCCCTAATCCATCAAAGATTTAATAAAACCCGTATGAGCATGTTAAAAACAGAAAACCCGATATCTCTTACCTTCATGTATTTGGCGCTTTGTGCTATCCAACAAACGACAGAAAAGATCTGAGGAAGTTGAAAGCTAAGGGTGATATTGGAATCTTCATTGGTTACTCAGAAAACTCGAGGGCATTCAGGGTGTATAATAGAAGGACGAAAAGGATAATGGAGACGATGAATGTGAAGTTTGACGAGATTTCACTATGGCTTCTGAGAGACTCGCTCTAGAACCCACGCTTAACCTAATGGCTTTTGAGAGACTCGCTCTAGAACCCGCGCTTAACCTGATGGCTTCTGAGAGACTCGCTCTAGAACCCGCGCTTAACTCGATGGCTTCTAATCATAACAGATTAGGACCCGCACCTAATGTTCAGACTTCTGGACATATTAGTTCAGGACTCGTACCACAAGGAGCTCAGTCAACTAACACTAAAAAACCTACAAATCAAGAACTCGAAAACTTCTTTGAGTTGATGTTTGATGAACGCTATGGTGGAACTTCGACTAATGCATCACAACAACGTTCCACTGCACCCGCTCAACAACATCAACCACCACCACCACCACAAGATGCATCAACAACAGTCGAAGCTGACGCACCAACTCCCTCAACGTCATCAACATCTACTCCAGCAACTCCAGTAATTGAAATTGTTCTACCAAGAGTTGATGAGCAAAATCCAAACACACCATTTCAAGAAGAACCAAACCAAAACAATGCTGTGCTAGAAGAAGAAGTGTTCGAAAACCCGTTTGCAATGGATTCTGCTAAATCATCTTCAAGGTTACAAGAACCAGCTAACACATATTTTTCAAATCCAAGGTACCTTTCTACGCTACAATGGACAAAAGACCATCCAATAGAACAAGTAATTGGTGAACCTTCAAGGCCAGTTCAGACGAGAAAAAAACTCGCCACCGACCCCGATATGTGCATCTACGTTAGCTTGGATTGAAGCGATGCAGTCATTCTAAAAGAACGAAAGAACATTCGGGAGGCGATGGTAGATAATGCATGGATTGAAGCGATGCAGGAAGAACTTCTTCAATACCAATTACATGACACTTGGGAATTAGTTCCAAGACCAATTGACAAACTTGTCATTGATCTAAAGTGGTTATGGAAGAACAAAAAAGATGAAGAAATGACTGTCATTCGCAAGAAAGCTCGTCTAGTGGCTAAAGGATTTAGACAGGAAGAAAGGATAGATTTCGAAGAGTCATACGCGCCAGTAGCAAGACTTGAGGCAGTCTGGATTTTCTTAGCCTATGCAGCTCACAAGAACATCATAGTCTATCAGATGGACATCAAGACAGCTTTCTTGAATGGAACTCTGAAAGAAGAAGTCTATGTGAGTCAGCCAGATGGATTCGTTGATAAAGATAATCCAGACTATGTCTACAAGCTAAAAAAAGCCATTTATGGTTTAAAACAAGCTCCAAGGGCGTGGTATGACGAACTATCATCTTTCCTGATCCAAAACAATTTCACCAAAGGAACAATTGATTCAACCTTGTTTACAAGAAAATACAAAGATGACATTTTGATTGTTCAGATTTACGTGAACGACATCATTTTTGTGTCCATGATGGGAGAACTAAAATTCTTTCTTGGTTTACAAATACATCAATCCCCTCGTGGTATTTTTATCAATCAAGCTAAATATACAATTGAGATTTTGAAAAAACATGGAATGGAAAATTGTGACTCTGTTGGTACTCCAATGGTCACTTCACCAAAAATAGGTGCTGCTTTATTTGGGAAACCCATGGATCCGAAGAAATATTGGAGCATGATTGGTTCTCTCATGTACTTAACGGCTAGTCGACCCGATATTCATTTTGCTGTTTGCTTATTTGCGCGGTTTCAGGCAAGGCCTACCGAACTTCACCTCCAAGAGGTCAAACAGATCTTTCGGTACCTACGAAGAACCATTAACATGGGACTTTGGTATCCGAAGGATTCTGTTTTTAAACTAATCGCATTTTCAGATGCGGACCATGCAGGTTGCCAAGTTACAGCAAAAAGTACATCCGGTGGAGCACAATTTTTGGGTGGAAAGCTAGCAGGCTGATTGTCACACAAGCAAGATTGTACCACGTTATCAACCGCAGAAGCCGAGTATGTATCTCTATCTGCGTGTTATACCCAAGTTCTATGGATGAGGACACAACTCACAGATTATGGCTTTACTTTCGACAGGATACCTATGTATTGTGATTCGAAAAGTGCCATAGCCATCTCGTGCAATCCAGTACAACACTCGAAGACCAAGCATATTAGAGTCTGCTATCACTTCATCAAGGAACACGTAGAAGAGGGTACTTTTGAATTATTTTTTGTAAAGACTGAATACCAACTCGCCGATCTATTTACTAAAGCCCTTCCAAAAGAGAGGTTTGATAACTTAGTTCGACAAATTGGCATGCGAAGCCTAACTCCTGAAGAGTTAGAAAGTCTTCTCGAATCTTCTTGAAAATATTTACAAAATAGCTTCGCTGTAAATATTTTTGAAAAAAAGCAAAATACAAAATTTGAAAAACCAACAAAAACAAAATATAAAAATAGAAAATTTTCAAATATTCAAAACCAATAAAAAATCAAAAAACCAAAAATATTCTTCTCACGACATGTCTCTCGTATAATCGAGATTCTGTACGTATCTATAAATGTCATTCAACAATAATACGGACATGTGCAGATGCTTGAGCGAGAGTTCATTTAAAAGTTTTCTAAAACATGTCGTTTCTCAAAAATTTCTTCACTACGGCTTTCGTATACTTCAGTACGAAACCCGAGCTACATTGATGATTTCTAATTATTTTAGATCAGGACTCGTAATGTTAATCGCAAAATAAAGAATCCTTGAGCACATAATCAAGATTTTTCAAAATCGTTCTCAAAATTATGTGCTCAAGACAACTGTTGTTCCCTTTACACACTTAGAAGTAACTACAAAGTTATTCTAATTGTGTTTATGACTGATATTAATGTAATGATTAATTATAACAAATAAGTAAAACGTAAATATAAAAACACAAGTTTTTCAACGTTTTAATTCTTATTAGAAATCAATCAAAAGAATCTATTACCCAAGTGTTTGCGGAAAAACACTTGGGATTGAATAGACAAGGTATGGTTTGTCTCCTATCTAAACTCAAGTTATTCTTCAGTGGTAACAATATTAACCCACGGAGCTATCTCAGGGACTTGGTTACTCTTAGTAGGAGAAAAGTGGTTTTGTGAAAGTCTAAGCTTTTAATGCACAAAACTTAACCCACTTTTCTCCTATCTGTTCCTATTTATACACAAGTATAAAAGAGCACCTATGATTAAAAAAAATACAAAAAGAATAACCTAGCGTATCTGACAACTACAACAGTATTTGTCATTTCCAAGAACCAATAGGAATAGGCTAAAAGTCTTTCCGAGTGTCAGGTCTGACACTTCTTGACTTTAAGCCGTTTTAGAGAAGGTTTGTTTTTGGCCCGATAAGACCTCTCCTTATCTTCTCAAACTCTTCCCGCCTAATCCCGCCTTTCTTTCAGACTTCTGATTCTTCAGTCTTCAGTCTTCAATCATTTATTGTTGCTAAGGAGACTGGGGGTTCAGTGAGTTCTTGTCCAATACTCACTGAACCCACCATCTTCTTCTTTGGCTTAAGCCCTACTCAGGGAGTTCCGCCTTCCTGAGTGGTGAATCCTTCTTCTTAGACTCGTCTTAAGCAGCCTGAAGATGACTTACTGAGTGACTGTTCACTCAGTGACTTGAGAGTGTTTACGGTTGGTTAACACTTGGCTAATTTGTGTCCAAATCCTGTTTTAAGGACTCTTGGGTACTGACGGACCCAACAATCTCTCCCTATTTGGATATAAATTATGCCTAAGTGTTTTGATCAGTTATGATCGAGCAAATGGGCTTCTTCTCATACTGAATATACTAGAAAGCTTTGAAAATATACTGATATAACAAAACATGGACCATCATTTTATTAATATCATTACAAAGTCCTAACATCTAAACATCATACTCTAGGTCCAAGATACCCATGAGTTCCAACTTAGCTTTCTTCGACACTAACACTTCTTTGTCAGGTCGTTCGTTCATCATCCTATCCATCAACTTGACAAACTCTTCATTTTCAGGGCCCTTCATGGAAAGTGCCATTAGCTTGTATGCCAGAAGAGTTTTCGTCATCACAAGGTTGATGTCACTGACTCTTTGGAAAGCCGGTTGGCTGAACTCATCGAAAAAGAAAATACCATACTCAGGGTTCTTGATAACCTGATTGGGAACAAATTTGACCCCTTGAGGTGGAGTCTTGTCGCAGTAAAGGGCAGCTATGAACTTTTCAGGTTCTTGTTCCACAGCTTTCTTTTTCCTCCCAATCTTCTGAGTAGGTTCAGGGATTGACAGTCCCTGAGAAGCAAGTTCCTTCTCATGATCTATTCCTAGACTCTTAGCCACCTTTTACAGTTCCTCATATTTGGCGTTCAGTGTCTTTAGAAGGCTAGGAACAATCTTGCCTTGCTTCTTCCTCAGGATGGGCATCATCATGTCCCATTCCCTTAACCCATAGTCTGAGAACATGAAGGGTTTATTTACCTCAGACTTGCTTGGTCCCTTGTGAACCGTAACGCTTATAGAGTTTGTCAGGTGAATGGTCATATCAGTGATGGTGCCTTCTCCTTTAGTCTTTTTCATGTGCCACATATACCTCTCATAGGTTTTCTTCCTCATTTCTTCTCTAAGCTTGGCTTGTTGATTGTGTTCCAGAATGAGATCAGCCTGGAGCTTGAGGAATTCTTCCCCTTTGATGACCTTGTCCGTCTCATTGATTACCTCCTTGGCAACCTCAGCAATTATAGGTCTGTTGAGTAGCTTGTCTGTTTCTTTGGATCTTCTTATGTCCTATTCGTGCAAGACTACGGCCACTTCTGCTGGAGTTCCAAAGAATGTCTTTCCACCATCCAATTCAACCATAAATTGTGCATCAGGGTCTGGACGCCTTTCAGTTGATGCCGGAAACAATTGTAGTTGAGGAGGATCTTCAGTCACCATGATTCCCTTCTATTTGTCAGTGGGAGGGGGTTGACTGGGGAAGTTTAAGGGACTTCCGTTGTTGTTGCAACAACAAGGGCAGAGGATGAAGGTTGTTCAGGAGTAGGATCATCAAGTTTCTACCCCTCAACAGATGCTCGAACTTTAGTGTATGCACCTGTTGACTGAGGAGTTGGGGTAACCGGAGAGGCCTGAAGAATTGACAGGATGCTGGAGACCATTTTCTTGACTTCAATGGTCTCATTCTTCAGTGTGGACATTTCTTCAGCCATGGTAGCCTGAGTTTCAATGAGTTCTGTTAATTTTGTGGTGTAATGGGTGATCAGCTCATTATGTTTGTTGGAGAGCTGATCAAAGGCTGAGGATAGCTGGGTCAGGCACTCTTTGGAATCAGTGACTGACTGTTGAATAGAATCTTGCTGAGACCTTATGGGTTGAAGATCCACTCCCTGAAGAAGCTTTAGAAGCTCAGTGATGTTGGTGGAGGTGATCTTCTGAGTATCCATGTACTCTTTCAGCTTTGTGATCAGGGTTGGGTCATCTCTCATTTCCTCTTGAATGGAATCAAGAGTCTTCAGGATATTGGTGAGCTGCGGAGGAACATAACCTGCTGCCTTTCAGTGAGTGGAAGAACATTATCATACTTCTGTAACCACTGAGGAGTAGCAGGAGCAGAAGAGTGACCTGATGATGATGATGATGTTGATGGTTGGGTGAGTTGCTGTGGCTGATCCTCAGGAGGAGGAGATGGTTGTTCAGTGTGCTGAGGAGAAATGTATGTGTCAGTCTCCGTTTCCTCCCCAGCACCAAACATTTCTTATTCCCCAAAATCTACCATCTCCTCGTCTGATGCTTCATTTATTAAGTTCTGAAGATCTGCCATATAAGGAACCGGGGTAGAATCCAGCTCCCCCTCAGAAGAGGGTTTGCCTTCGTTGTGGCCAGGTCCTGACCCCTCCAAGTGCACTGAGTGGGTTTGCTCAGCCTGGACTGTGAAGTCAGTTCCCAAGTGACTGGATTCGCCATGGGGGGTTGTGGGTTCCATATTAGCGGGTGGTTTTAATCCCTCTGAGTCTTTGTCCCCCTGAGTGCCTTCAAGGACTAGCGGGTGTTCTCCAGTACTATCATGAGGCAATGAGATGTTGAGGTCTCCCTTCTCAGCAGGGTTGTACTGCCCTGATGAGGATTTAGAGACCTTTCCTCCCTGAGATCCTGAGTGTGATTTCTCAGGACCGTAAGCGGTATGTAAATGGGTGTGAGTCCCCTTCTCAGTAGAGTAGTGCTGCTCTATCGAGGATTTAGGACCCTGTACTCCCTCAGGAAAAGGTTGTGATTGACTAATGCCTTCATCGGGATGTGAAAGGGTGAAGGTTCCAGACCCCACTGACTTGTGTATGTCAGTAGGGCCATGAGGAAAGGTTTTGCCCGAGGATACTGAGGATGATTTCTCAGTACCCTCTGTTGGCGTTTGTTTTACGGTCAAGAGGGTCTCAGTAGTGGGTGTCTCAGAGGTCTTGGCCGTTGTTTGCCTTTCTTTAGGCTCTGAGGCAGAAGTCTCAAGGGCGAGTGGTTTGGGTTTAACCACCTTCTTGGACCCTGCCTTTTTTTTCTTCTTCTCCAACTTTGTAGGAAAAGGAACAGGGGAAACCGCGTTTTCCCCTGAATGACCATCAGCATGTAGGTGGTCAGGGGGATTGGTTGTACCTCAGTAAGGTCTCTTGAATAGTTGGCTTTGTGTAAGACGTCATGTTTAGATCCCTCAACGTCAGGCCTAACATAATCAGAGCCTAGTAAGTCCTGAAGCACGCAGGAAATGAACCTAGGGTAAGACATGTGTCTTTGCCTAGATTTTCATGATAGCTTGGCAACGAGGTCTCGGAAGATTATCTCTCTGATGTTTATTTTTCTACCCTCCAGGAGACTGAACACCATCAATTGTTGTGATGCATTCAATTGCTCCGTGGAGGATTTATTGCCTCCAAGGACCTGAATGACAAAAGTCATCAGGATCCTCTAGACAGCAGGGAACCAGGTCTTAATGATAGGCGCTTTGGCCAAGAGGGTTCCTCGGGCCACTTCAGGTTGTTTTGGGTCATGTGGCCCTAGTAAAAGCAATTCGGCCTTTACTTCTGTGTCAGTGGGGTGAGGCTCAAAGTTCTCAGTGAAATCAAGACCTGTGGCCTTGATGAAGGTTGAGAAGTCCAGGGAGAGGGTCTTTCTCCCATTCATCACTGAGAACGTGATTATGGAGTCTTTGGTGTCCTCAGGGCTTGTTGCCACTACTGTACATCAGAATTCCCTCAGATAGTCATTATATATGACTGAGGGGGTTTTTATGAACGCCGTAGCAAGAAAGCAGTTTTGAAGATATTTGACTACATTCTTGTACGCAAAAAAAAAAATTCTTGGTAGGCAAAATTTTCTACGACGTTATTTTTGGTCATGTCCACGCCCTCCATTGTGTGTTGTTCATCTTTAGAAATCCAGACCATTTTCTTGTAAAACCAAGACCATCTAAAGAAAATGGTCTGGTTTTACAAGAAAACTCTTGCCCTTTTAGAGAAAAAGGGCAAGAGTTTTTCTTAAAATTTTCTAAAACGTGTGTGTGTTGATTTGTTTGGGGAGAGGAGGGGTGTTTTAGGCATTAAGTGGTTTATTTTCTCAAAAGAAATTTTTGGAAACCGTTTTGTATAAAACGTTTGGGATCCGCATTAAATGCCACCACTCCACTTTCCCGGGTTTTGCGCAACAGTCGAGGTGAACAGTTGTGCCATCTGCAAAAAGTGTAATTTGCAGAGTTTACATCATCACATATTTTTTATGTGAGAGAAGAGGCATTAAATGCCAAGTGGGTAAGTGGGGCCCAGAGGTGGATGCCAGAAGGCAAAAGAACAAATATTCTTATATTAAATAAGAATTCAGTTACCAACCTCAGACATTTATTAACTAGATACTTAGAGCATTTAAGTTAGCATTGAATGTCATTTTGAGGGCCCTGAATGATCTTTTTCACTAACAAACACATTGAGTCAGGGACCTGAGGTTTTCAGAATTTACACTTAGTTGGATGGATTTAATCAGTGGACTGATTCTCAATATCCAACATTCCTAATTCAGCTTTCAGTCTTGTGAAAGTTGGTTCATCCAATGGTTTGGTGAATATATCAGCTAGCTGATATTCAGTAGGAATGAAGTGTAATTCTATGTCACCATTCATGACATGGTCCCTGATGAAGTGATATATAATATCAATGTATTTTATTCTCTGATGAAGAACAGGGTTGTTTAAGATGGCAATTGCACTTGTGTTATCACAAAATATGGGAACCATCTTATACTGGATTCCATAGTCACTGAGTTGACTTTTCATCCAAAGTACATTTGCACAACAACTGGCTGCTGCAACATATTTAGCTTCAGCTAAGGACATGGCTACTGATTGTTGCTTCTTAGCTCTCCAACAGACTAATTTTCCACCAAGAATTTGGCAGGAGCCTGAGGTGCTTTTTTTCTATCCATGTTGCATCCAGAATAGTCAGAGTCTGAGTATCCTTTGATATCAAGGCCTGAGCATTTTGGATAGTATAATACAAGGTTTGGAGTACCTTTCAGGTACCTGAGTATCCTTTTCACAGCTGTGAGATGAGATTCTCTTGGGTCAAATTGATATCTGGCACACAAACATACTGAGAATTGGATGTTAGGCCTTGATGCAAGTAGATACATCAGTGACCCAATCATTCCTCTAAATAGAGTTTGATTGACTGGTTTACCAGTGAGGTCATGACCAAGATTTTTGGGGGGAACCATGGGAGTTTTGACTGAGGCACAGTCACTTAGCTCATACTTCTTCAGTAGGCTTCTGACATACTTCTCTTGACTGATAGAGGTTCCGTTATCAGTCTGCTTGATTTGCAGTCCAAAGAAGTAAGTCAGTTCTCCCATCATTCTCATTTCAAATTTCTTTGCCATCAGTTTTTCAAACTGTTTGCAAAGTTTATAACTTGTTGAGCCAAAGATGATGTCATCAACATATACTTGTACAAGTATGACATCATTCTTTGTCCTATAGATAAACAATGTGTTGTTTATCTTGCCTCTGACAAATTTGTTTTGATCAGGAAGGCTGAGAGAGTTTCATAACATGCCCTGGGATCTTGTTTAAGTCCATAAAGGGCTTTGTTAAGCTTGCAGACATAGTCAGGAAACTCACTGCTTTCAAATTCAGGAGGTTGCTGAACATAAACTTCTTCTTTCAGTGAGCCATTTAAGAATGCACTTTTAACATCCATTTGGTACACTTTGAAGTTCACGTAGGTTGCAAATGCAAGGAAGATCCTGATGGCTTCCATCCTTGCCACTGGTGCAAATGTTTCTTTATAGTCAATGCTTTTTTGTTGATTATAGCCTTTGGCTACAAGTCTGGCCTTGTTTTTAATTACTATGCCATTTTCATCAGATTTGTTTTTGAACACCCATTTCATGCCAATGATTGAAACATCTTCAGGATATTTGACCAAGGTCATTACCTTATTTCTGTCAAATTGTTCCAGTTCATCATTCATGACCTGAACCCAACTTGGATGTTTAAGTGCTTCTTTGACACTTTTGGGTTCAATTGTGGAGATGAAGTCCACAAATAGGCATTCATTGGCTGAGGCTGCTCTTAGACTAGCAGCCATGCTTCTGGTGAGCATGCCTTCAGTAGGCTCTCCAATTATATTGACAAGTTCTATATCTTGAGACCTAGTCCAACTGTCCTGAGGTCTTGGATATTGATTAGAACTTGTGGAGGCCTGATTGGTAGGGTCTGGTGTAGACACCTGATGATCTTCAAGATCTTGAGTGTCTGACTGGGATGACTAATCACTGAGATTGTTTGGTTCCTGAGCACTTTGTTCAGACTGATTGATTGCATCAGTACTTCTTTGTGCTTCAACAAACTCAATGATGGTTGGGTAAGGAAGGTTGTGAGGGATGATGTAGAAGGAGATG